>JAHZNI010001464.1:0-18609 GCA_027744415.1 Seira ritae | reverse complement strand
GGGGGGCGGGGTCACATCACTGCCCATCATGCGTGCGTACCCACTTACTTTAAAGGCGAAAGCAAATTGCAAGCCGTATTCATGGTCCATATTATAAATGATTTTGATCGATTGTTGTCTACACGTTGTCATAAAAACTTTTCCGAACCTTTTGAATAAGGCAAACAAATTATTTCGGCGACGTCCGTGTTCGCGAAAATGCGTCATATAATAAGGGATGAATTTATTTACGTTAGTTATTAACTAAACTTCTCTAGTAAACAGCAATCAAACTGACAACGAAAAAACTAGAAAATAGCCAACTTTTAAGAATCCTGATGTCTTGAAATTAGGAAGTGCCTAATTACCACCATTAAGCTAGCAATGAATTGATGTCCAGAGATGGATAGTCTCAAGAAAAAGTCGGTTGTTTGATATTTTCTAATGTCTTCTAACTTGTAGGTGATGCCAAATGCATTTTTCAGTTTTCTTGAATAGTCCCATATGAATAAATTACTCATGGTGCTCTTCTCTTCAAAGTGTGCAACTCTGGAGTGATGAGCATCTGCGTTGAACGGCGCTTTAGGATTATTAGCATTCATTGTTCATAAGGTGTACATAAACTTCTGACAATGAGTTACATGGCAACTGTTCAAAGAAAAGAGCAAATAAATAAATAACGTAAAGTTTAGCAAGATAGGACAAGCAAATCCACCAATGTATAAATAGCTACGACTGTGCACTTTTGACTTATTTTTCTTGTAATTTTCATTTTTTAAAAAACCTTTCAACGCATTTTAACCGTCGACAAAGAGATGCTGTTCGGTTTCACATGTTCATTATCTATCTGGGCGCTATGCGTTGAAGACATTTATAAGACATTCATACATGGTGGTGAAAGTCATACTGTCAAATTCTTTCCTTAGCTTTAAGTTCAGTCAAATGAAAAAAAGCTTTATTCTCCTTTTTTTCTTTTATAATTTTTCTGTTTTGATTTTTTGAACTGCAGAGCGTAGAGTACACAATGCCAAGAAGGGCGGAGCATACCTGTGTTCTCCCTTTGAAATCACGGTCAAGCTCAAGCTCCCGAACTAGAAGGAAGGGAGAAGGGAAAAGCAAGGAAACTGAAGTCTAGACTAAAAAATCTGGTTTTTGCTCTATTTTTAAAATACTCTCCCCGATCATCAAGCTGAACAAGAATATTTTGTGAACAAAAGGTATTTTAAGTTGATGACGGTGTTGATGATTGATGAATGACGCGAGTTTCTTTGAAGCATCAGGTATGTTCCGCCTCTACAAAAATAATTAGTTCTAAACGCGTTGTGTTGAATACCCCTTCTTCTGTTCCTTACGTTCCTGCATCCATTTTTATTTCATTTTGCTCATATAGCAAGTAGACCTTCACCTTGTTAGAGCTTCTTTTCGAACGAACCTGACAGAAAGATGATACCTTATTTCACGAGTTAAACTTCCTTAATACCTTGTCCTAAGCTAATTTTCATTTAAATGCTTGAATACTTTTGCAAGGTATAAAACATGTCGAGAGAAATGATAACTGTAAAATCCTTGTAAAATACGTTTGATTTGGTTATTTTCGGGTCGAAAGGTGCACAAGGCTGTAGCTACGTCGCCAATTCAGGAGCCTGGCATCGACGGTGGATCGCGTATGGTACCCCCAGGAGCGGCGAAATCCCTTCATGTCCGTTTCATGGGAGTAGGTGAGGACAAGGACGGACGCTTTACTGCAGGCCCAGGTGGCAGAAAGTTAGTACCAAGTAGTTACCTCAGTGTTCCATTTCCCGGAGGAATTCCCCCCGGTGTAGGGGTCAGCGGCTCAATTATTCATCCTCATGACCTGGGTCCAGGCGGAGGGGGAGGCACAACTACTGAAAGCTCAGAATCGGAAACGGAAAATAATCATTGCTTACTACCCTCCGGAGCATGGCTCATCCTCCGATCACCAAGATCCGTCAGATCAGCCACCACCACTGCCGTCGCATCAAATCACTTCAACCTCCACTGGCTCACAGACGAGTAACTCACGCATCTCTGTTGGGAATGCAGCTGGTGGCAGTGGAAATAATTCTACTGGACATGGCAGTTCTCATCACCATAATCAACCGTCAACGTCTCATGCTTCCCGAATTGACGACGAAGATATGAAACTTTAACATTCCTTTACTTATTAAACTATAATTCTTACATGTATGTATATAAGCATATTATTACTAAAATTACTAGATGAAACGAAAATGTACTCACTCGATCTTAGGAAACGATCTCCACATTCTTAACAAACGCAGTTTATCTTGGAATCTGGATTCTGTCGTATCTAATTGTCTCGATATTTCGAAAAAAATATTAAATCTTTACCAATCTTATGTGCACTTCTTATGCAAAATACCTACTATCTTTATAAAGGCATTTGAGCTCAATATCTCCTCTATATTTTAAACAGTTTATATTTCTATTTGAGCCAAGTTCGTTACATTTTTGGTAAAGTTGTATTATATGCTTCAAGATGCAAAAATTATGGACATAAAGCAGTGGAACACCTTCCCCAGCTACTACGACTCATTCGAGTATTAATTAGTCAGAAATGGAATTAAAAATGTGCCAAATGTAAATGGTATCTTGGAACCAATTCTAAGAGGAACGTCTTGTTCAACCAATATGCCAAACTCGGAGTTTTCTGGAGGGCAGAATGTACACGTTTGCTCGAATCGATCCACTAGCTGTCGTTCAAGTTGGTGAATTAAACTTATGAAGAAGAAGGTTCTTGAATCGTAACAATTGACATAAAACACGAAAAATCATTTCATTGTTACCAATTAGTCTTTATGATATATTACAACTACATATAGGATGGTTACTATGCACACAAGCATCCTATTTTCCGTTATTGTAGGTCGAACTAAAAAAGTTAATGTAAAAATTTATTCTTTTGGTACTTAATAATTTCAGCAGAAACACTTCCGATAGACCGAATAGAAAAAGACAAAGTAGATTACATCAATTTTGTTAAGTCTTCTAACTTTTTGTTGAATTCCCTTCTAAATGTTTAATTAAAAATTAAATGCGTCTTTTGCTTTATTTGCTTTTGCGAAAGGTTAATTTCAAAAGATTTTACTTTCACGTGACATAAATTTCTATAGGAGGTGATCCAGATCCATTTCAAAGGTTTAGGTAGGTTATTGGTTTGGAAAGTCGTAAAATTTGGGTGACATGAAGTGGGGTTCTCTAAGCTTGTTGTCCTTCCATTTGTCTGGGTTTCTCTCATTTTGGTCCACTCAACGTATCTCGAGCAAAAATAGACATGACTGCTATTGCCAAAATTAGGCTTTTTTTGCTTGTAAGTCTTTCGTTGTCATTGTGATGCGTTAAGATAAATACTAATCGTCCTTTTTACTGGCGATTATCATTTATTTTAATGCATCACTTTAACAACGAAAGAACTGGAAAGCAAACCTGCATTTAAAAATCTAGATTATATTACTGTATTGTACTAAAATTGTACATTTTTTTGAGCTCAAGATACATACATTAGGTTCACTACATTGACAGTCACTTTAGGGAAGACTGTTTGCATTCATAAATAGAGGTGGAAGAGTTACGCGTCTGACACATTTTTCCATCATTTTGAAATGATCTCCTTTGTGGAGGCTAACATTGCCTAAATCATGAGATCTGATAAGGAACTTCTTTTTCAGATTCACAATGTCAAGTGATCGTACAATATATTCTAGTTCACACTATGCTACCGTTGTAAGTTATTTTAATATCATGTCGAATCGCTATTTATTATTAAAATCCTGACATACAAAGAACAAATATTTCGTTACGAAAAAATTCAAAACGCTCACAACATTTTCTTTTATATTGCATCGTAATCGTAGCATGTTTAGATACATACACTGATGATGATATACTGATACTGTAAATTATAATTAAAGGATAAGTAGTATGTAGGCAAGGTGCCAAGACATGCCCTACGCCCAAGTCAAAGGTTAACATCTCGTTGTCGCTGTTAAATAATTGAGCAGTATATTTATTACATGTTGAGCATGTAACTTTACGTGTTTCCCTTTTAGACGCACTCCAATTAAAACCTGTCCTTACTTCTGTTTTTGCTTTTATTTTTATCAGTTACTTGTTGGAGGAAATGGTGTAAGCGCTCTAACTTCTCAAGAACAAAAATAAATTCGAATGGGATTTTCAGTTTGCCAATATCGCATCTTTGTTTTATGCGTTGCTTATAATTTATAACTAATAGCCTACATGTAGCATTAATAAAATAAATCTTGACTTATCTGCGTTTTGCAGAGACAAAGAAATTCAAACCTTTTGACTTGTTAAACCTGTATGGAAAATACGGTGAGGGACCTTGGGTATCATCCATAAATTATGTAGCGCAAAAAACGACATACTACATTCCCATGCACTTTCACGTATATGTGGCGGGTCACGCTCCAGTCAGACATGCATACACATACCCAGGAGCGTTAAGTAATTTTGGTACCTTAGCTAATTACCGAGGCGGTGGCCGAAGTTTAACATGAATAAGGAAATCTTTATGTCGTTAATATTTCAAGCTAAAATCATAGCTTTATAGTACTTAAACAAGATAAGCCAATAGGCATTTTGGATAGCAAGATGAGAAAATATTTTAGGTTCTACGGGTATTCTAGCACAACTAAAATAGTATAGCACTTCATAAAAACTAAGATACTAAATTAATGCATGTTCAACTGTATGGTAACCAATAAGTAAGGCAAATAAAACAGAATAGGTTAGAATTTTTTATGCTGATTTTATGACATTCTGTTTTACTTTATAACAAAACCAGTGATTTTGGAAGCTTCGCTTCCGCGTGGTGTTATGTCAACACGTTGTCATTAAAAACTTTTCCGAACTCTGAATAAATACCTTTAATTTAAGTCAAGCAAATTATATCGGCGACGTTTTACATCGAAAAATGCCTCTTATAATAATGGATATAAACTTTTAGAAGGCAAATACGTAGCATATCATAATAACACACGAAATACACAAAATGCAGTGAGTTAGACATGTGATTTACAAATATTCATAGATAAAACAATTGTCCAAAAACACTAAGGTTTGCAATGCCGGAGGACATATGGAAGGTTGCAATTAAATTGGTGTTCCTAGTATGCAATTTGCAATGTAGATATTAAGTATTATATTGATGTAATGTACAAAAGCTTTGATTTTGAGCAATAAGCGTTTGAAATTGGGCACTGAGGATTTGTCCTGCGCAATAGCGTTTGATTTATTTGAAAACTGCAAATTGTCTAATTAACAATTAATACCGTTCATATTCCGTTATAAAGGAAAAACGAATGTCATATACGGAGATAAGCATAAAAAATCGAATCCATAACGGTATTTTAATGGCATCCCTCCGCATTACGCCCCTCCATCACAAGATACGAGGAGTTGAAATTTGTCAAGCCCCGGCAATTTTGTAATCTTGCCCCATGAACTTTCATTTGACCTCGAAATCCGATAAATCATAACTTCTCTTCTCAAAGCAGATTACTATGGGATTTTGTTTTAAAAATATGCCTTAATGATTGGTTACCATACAGTTGAACATGCATTAATATATAGTATCTTGATGAAAACCATGTGATTTAACGATTCAAACTTTTTACTTCAAGTTAAATATCGATTTCCTGTTTTTCTGTAACACCAATCTCGTTTACGTTTTAATAAGCATTTAAGTTGTTGAGGGATACCCTCGGGACCTAAATATTTGCATCGAGTCGGCAAAATATTTAGTCTAAATGAACTGGGCTGCCTAGAGTATGGTTAATATAAAACTGACTTAGCCAACGAATCTTTTTAGATGATAAACATGAATTAAGAACCGTATTGGAAGCGTATGTTTGAAGAAGTAGATTAGTATAAACCTTTTCGAACCGATTTTATTATCTCTAGGCCGAACCATTAGCAGATAACCATTAGGGAGGTCAAGATTTTTGGGAAATGTGTATATGTAGCATTTGCATACATAACGATCCTACACGTTAAACATGTAGCTCGTAATGATTTTTAAGTGCTACAGGTTCACGTTTTCCAAAAATATCGGCCTCCTGTTGTCCCCTTGTGGTGCAACACTTTGATGTTTTCATTTTTGTATCAAGCCTACCCGACCAGCTTAACTTGAAAAATTCTTATTTTGGACATTTTACTACGTCGATTGGTGTTATTTGGCGTCCTTCGCCCATTGCTGATTAAAAAATCACTACTAAGGTTATCACGTTTCTGTTACTCTTTGTATTTGTTTCATTTTCATCGAAATACCTGCTAGATTTGATTAGGAATAACAGGTCGCCAAGGTAGCAAGCTTCGTCAAGTCAATAAAACTTGCAAACAAGTGTCAAGAAAAATGTTAAATAGAACGCTTCAAAAAGTATGTTCATTAACATTTGTATTCTTCAGTGTTGAAAAAAATTTAACTATGGCAGCGGATCGAAGTGGAATTTGAGGAATCAGGAATCAGAATGTGCATTGTGTAGGAACTTCGTGCGTTAGCTGCCACATTTAGTCTACATTGATTAATATTCTTCCTAGGTACACTCAGTTTAATTTCTGAAGGAGTGTACCGATCGGTACATGTTTAGATGCAGAAATTGATACTCATGTCCCACGACAGAATGGTATGGGTTAGTCCAATATGCTCAATGTTAAAATTGAAAAATCTTCACATAATACCGGATGGCGAAAAAACCATCGTATTTCGTGTAAAAAAGGTCGCTGGTTTCGAATATGTGGTTCTCTACCAAATAATTCACAATTCGCCAAAACCAGCTTTTCACACGTAATAAAAGTGCTTAAATAGAAGAACCATTTAAAACACATGGCGAATTGTGCGAAACCAGTTGTGAATGCGAATACTTTGGTGAAAACGTACATATATTCGATATCCGAACTCAGTGGCCTTTTTTACATGGAACAGGATGGTTTTCAAGTAGATGTGTCACTATGAAGTCGTGGCATATTTTGTAGCCGTGTAAGATGCAGTGTAAGTGTCATGATTGCTTCGCATTTCTGCATTATCTTGCAATTAATTTAATGGAACATGAAACACACGGAAAATGCTTATTAATTATATGCACTGGTATATGTAATAGTAAATGAAACTTTAATTGCTACCTGTGCAACTATGTACATAAGTACGGAGGGGCACATAAACTGGTGCGAGTATCTATTTTTGAATCTATAGATGTAAAGTGATCGGTAAATACCTATTAAAAAGTAACTATATATAAATACAAATTAGAAACGTTGATAATCCCCTGTCCCTAGCAATTTTAAGCTTAAATAACATAGCCTCTAACGCACAAAGTTCTCAAAGCATGGAACTATGAGTGATGATGACAATTATTGGATTTAACGATTATGCAATGTACTGTGTTGTACGTTGTAATCTAGTATTTGAAATGAAAATATCGGTATATTGAGATTCAGATGACAGAACTTAACTGTTTAAATCTTTGGCTTTACCAGCATAGTTTTAAGAAAATAAAATATCATCCAAGCTTGAAATAAAATAATTAAGGGTGAAAACAGTTCCAGTTGCTCCAATAGACTTCACTGGCACTCTTCTGACGACTTCCATTAAGTTTATAACCTGGATAAAACATCCAATCAGTGTTTTGACTTAGTGTAGTCGTCATCATCAAATTCAATTCAAAGTTAAATGATACAGTGTGGCAAGGGCTGCAGGTTAAATAAAAAATGGTAAGCTAATATAACATTCTACTTTCTAAGGTGAACATTCAAAACTTGTGAAAACTGTGACCTAAATGCACAATTAGATGGTAAGATGGAAAAACTACTCATCAAACAAAAATCACCAAAAATTTGCTTAAGATTTGTTTGCCAAAAATATGATTAATTTACACTGCTACTTTCCTACATAATAATATGTACATAAAGATTTTTTTTACATAAAAGTACTATCTATAAAGAAGATTAATAGGAATGGACAGATATATCATATAATTTCCGGGAGAAACCTGATACTATAATCATTAGAAAAACTACTTGATCATCAACTATAATTATATCAGGCAGCACTGGAATGATGACGAAACTAGTGACGTATTATTTGATTTCAGTAATAACAGTACTACTTGATCTTCACCATGTTTTTCTTGTAGTATTGATTCAGATTCAAATGCGATTTAATTTTGAATTTCGCTTAAAGTTAAACTAACGCCGGTGTAAAGCTACGCTCCCACAACAACAACAACAATTCGATTTGCTAGGTGCAAGGTTTTTAATTACGTAATTACGGAGGTTGCTTGTTATTTGCTAATGTTGTATACTTGGAGATATAACTACAGACAGGATTATGGCAGTCAATGCTTCTTGGCTAGGTGATACTGGAATGTTTGTTAAATTTTAAAACGCGGAACGAAATATGTGTCAAATAATCTATAATATCTGAATTCGTTTTATTTAGTTGTGCCAATTAATTAATATTTACTGCATACAAGTTTAAGTATTCGGTTTCGAGTTCAATCGCCGCGTAATCATTGCCTAATTCAATGTCTTGTCATTAATATAATTTTAATGAATAATATGAATGAATATGAATTTTAGCGGTTCATTAAAAACCACCACAACGGCAAACCAACATTGGCATTGAAGGTGCCAAATATGAGATACGAAATAAAGAAATATTGGTCTAGCTTTAGCGACTAAATTTTATCGATAATTATTGAAAATGGCATGGTTTAGAGAAAGTATTAAGAGATGCGAACGTTATGCTGCAGGTCAGCAGCGTTGCTAGCGTGTGCAAATGGATTATTACTACTACAGTCACCGATTAAGAGTTGTCAAGGCACTTTTAATTACTATAAGTTTAGTTGACTTCCTTGCAACAATTTTTCTTCGAAGAAAAAAATAACGCAGTTTCGACGGTTTTCATCGTTTAAATAGTGTAGCCGTTAATAATGAAGACATCTAGGATGTAATATCGCGACAGTAAAATGGTGCAAGTATTATGAATGTATTATAGGCTAAAACTATGAAAACGTTTGATTTTTTTTAAAACGATGATCTTAAAGCGAGGCTGTGAAGAGTCATCCATGTAATCTGCTAAAATGATGGAAACGATGATGAATTTAATTAGAATTGTCAGTAGTAAAAGAAAGCCAGCAAAATACCTTTTTCTTTTACCTTATATAGGTATGCACATTACCTTACGTATGTATGTACCTTACGAAATAATGAAGGGCACTGAAGTTACTAGCTCATACATTTCACATACCCAAATAAGGCACAATGTTGGCTCGTAAAATAGACGCTAATGATATCAGTTCAGAAACTGCTATAACGGATGAAAAAAGTTGGAACTATATTACCAATAACTTCAAAGGAACGCTGTATATAGTACTATATCCAGAAACTGAAACGTATGTACTGGCATTTATTCATACACGACAACATACGGAACACAAAACGACCAGTACCGTGATAAGATGAACTGATTATGAGTTCCGAGGTCACATGAGGAGTCACTTCCACGGAGGAATTCGACTGTTATATAATATGATTCAGGATCCAAATTTTTGTTTGCTAAGCAAACTCATAAATCATTTTTGAATTCTTTGCAATGAATAAATCTGGCTCTGATACATCTGTGCGAATCCTTATAGTTGGTATTCACAGTTGGTAACGTATGTGTTGGTATTCACAGTTGATAGATAACTAATTGCCTTTACTTGATTCCTACCTAGTCTAAGTTGTAACAGTCCAGCTCCATTGAAGTGCTGATGAGGGAATCACAGAGTAATATGAATGAAATACCACACATGCATCCATTCAGTGAGATGAATTTAAGTTTGACGGGAAGTGTAACCGCATAATTTTGAGAAGGTCTAAATAAAGATAGATGTAAAATCGACATTTATCCAGTTTAAAAATTCTCCACTGAACGCAAGCAGCGGTTTCCGAATTCCTTCCTAAAGAAGGGGAAACTGTCCTGATGGATAACTGGGGCTCGGTGAAATCACCTGATTTTTGGATATGTGGTAGATCTCAACGAGTACAGCAAAAGTTGTCATGGGCGCAACCCCATGTGTCGCTTTGTTCGCGCGGTAGGGGCGCTAATAATAACACTAGAGCGCCGTTAAATCTGCTATTGGAACTTCTCTAGCGCCTTCCAGAGAAATAATGGAGACTTTAGGTGATATACTTTTTTGTTGTACGTACTAAGGTCTACCACATATGCAAATTTCAGCCGATTTCACTAAAGAATAAGAATTTTCCTATGCTATCATTAACGCCCCCTAGCGCGCGAACGACGCGTCATATGGGGTTGCACCCATGACAACTTTTGTTGTTCTCGTCGAGTTCTACCACATATCCAAAAATCCGGTGATTTCACCGAAACCATGATTTCCATAAGGACAGTTCCCCCATTCTTTCTCCCGCGACCTCCAAACAGCATGCCTATAGTAGTAATTAATTACTAATTTATTTGTGTTCTAGGATATACATAATCGTAAGGACGAGATGTTCAAAAGATGATATTATGTCTTATAATATTTTGTTTCCATCCTTGACGTTGCTGACGCAGTGTATTAGAGTGAAACCATTACTCATTCGTGTTTGGTGACTATTAATACAAATGCGCCAAAAATAAAGTTGCACTGCCCTTAAACTAGAATGTATTTACATAAGATCAAGTGAGTTCATTTAACGTGAGCCGTGTCGCATGTAAACATGTATCGTGTACTTCTAGTTGCAAACATTTAATCATATTATTTATTCGGTACAGGGGCAATACAACATGCATATACCTACAATATTTGCTAACAGATAAGAGTTCGAAAATAAGAACTTATCGCGATGCTTTTTCCGTTGAGTCTCAATCACAAACTCCGTGAAAAAAGAATATGCAACCAAAAGTCATTATAAAAATTATGTGCAATTATTAAATCAATGCTAGAATATTAAGAGAAAGAGAGTAAAGCAAATCACAAGTAAACTGCCATACTTATGTCTAAGTCAATTATCCGTAATAATATTGTATTACTTATATTCTAGGCTACAAAAACAGTATATTATTTCCAGGACTTTTAGAGTTGTGAAATAAGAATGTTTATCTCTAGAAAACTATAACCAAATAAGTACATTGTGCGAAACGGCAAAATAATTGATTATAGTATGTAATAAACAAAAAATAAGAAATTTATAAGAATATATCAAAACATTGTGTTAGGGACAAACTTTAACTGAAGGAATCTTTGTATGAAATAAGTAAATAAAAATTCTTCTGAGAGAAACTTGAACGCGCACATAAAACGTTTGACTCTAATATGCCACCAGTTTTCGTAAAATGGCGAAATAAATCCAAAATTGTTATTAGCAAACGAAATGATGGGAGTGTGATAGAATCGACTAAATTCGAATCTACCTGCGCTGCATACATCTGCCTGATTTAAGTTTTTCAAGTAAAATGGCCTGTTTTGTAGCAAACAAATTCGATTTAGCTATAATATATAGTCTAATAGTTCATGTTTTGTTCGATCAAATGAAAATAAATGAGACTACGTTTATCTATAATATATTAGTTTGCAGTGTAAGGTAACATTCATCTGATTTATTTATTTGCAAGCGTTTAGCTTACCTTTTCATTATGTTTTTTATATAACAATGTTTCGTGTTCCAGGCAATTCACATAGTGTATTTTTTAATATACTGATTTTAAACAAAGTTTCTTTCGGGTTTGCGCGTTAAATTTGAAAGCAGGTGTCTCGATGGATATTCTATCTAATTCACAAAAACATTTATTAAGAACTGTATTTCAACTATATTGAGTACGGATTGTACTGAAGTACAAGAACTCATTTTACAGCAAATATGATGAATTCATGAATATATTATTTATCTCGTACTAAAAATATATGTAGTTTAGGTTACTAAGACGACGGTGATGATACTTGATTTATAATTGAACCATCGATATTATTACGTAATGCATACTCATATATATGTAATAAAGATATAAAACAAACAAGGTATCTGTAATAAAAAATAAATCTCACAGATAGACTACGAAGGTGATCTATCCAATCATTCATAATAATTCATTTATTCGCAACAGTCGCACTGGCAATCCCTCAAAGAAGTCTAGAAATCAATAGATATTTCTGCATGAGTTAGGGGTTTCAATGCTTTAGACACCGGATACCCCCGTTTTTGACCGCAGGAAACAAAAATGTCTGTTCATAAACCGGTTTTAGAAGAATAGCATGGCGTGTAGCTTTAAGATTTAAAATGGCGACAAAAGTGAGAGCATGGTAGTACTCCTGAAGACAACTACCTGAAAAAGTTAAATTTTCGATCACCAAAGTCAAAAAATTCAGATACATCAAACCCTTAACGCCATATAGTTGACAAATTCTCATGTTGGCAAAACTAACATTTTTGCCAAGTCAGTCACATTTGTTTAGCCCCTAGTGCTGTACATGAGACTTTTTGATTTTAAAAATATTAAAACGTTCTTGAGTTATAGGTCAATCTGTGGGATCATCTTCTTTTCCCATGTTAAATCCTATAAGAACCTCTCAAGCTGCATCGGCCCTACATCCAATCTCAATATCTTCACGTTCAAGAGTTAAAGTTAAAATCGTTTACATGGATGCTTTGAATTACATACCTAGATTGCACCACTTACATAGATTGCTTACATCAGAGAGATTAGTATCTTAACACTGTAGCTACTGCGCAATCTTAATATATTGCATACCTACATATAGTGATAACCGCGCATATATGTTCACTAAAAGAGCTCCACAGCTATAACGGCGTAATATTTTTATATGTGATTTTCACAAGATTTCTTAGGTCATGAAAACTTGTCCTTTGGTGTAAAAATCTTAAAAGTTATCTCTCTTTATCTCTTTTACGAGTTAAGATATTTCACAAATTTAAATGTTGACCTCTTGCCCGCTTGATCTTTGACTGTTGAAGACTAGTCATATGGTGCGAAACCCCTAAAAGTGGATAATTTTAAACGATTTAAGATATTTCAAAAATTTAAATTTTGACCTGCTTGACCTTTGACACGCTGTACTTCAGAATCTTTGCTACTTCATTCCAGAGTCCCTACTATTTTATTCATTACGAACTTCCTGAAGTCGACCTCCATCACGTTCATAAAAAGTTCCCGTTTCAGTTGAGGACCAAAACATGCATCTGACCCACATGTGCAATTTTTACTTCGAAATGTCACCTTATGGAAGGTTTGGAAAAATAAGATAAAGGCCAAGAAAGAATTCTACCTACATGCGAAGCAAGATAGCAGCTAGGATGAAAGTTGAAATGCGCCGACTGGGAAGTCTCACAAAGTATTGGATTTTAGAACTTTGAATGAAAAATGGTCCACTCATCCTCATGCACATTTAATTGTGTATGTGTGTGTTTATTTGAGGAGGACAGATAAGATGGCCTATTTTCCCTGCTGCTGAATCCACTTATAGAGGGTTGGTGGGGAAAGCCGGCCGCAAAACGGCGGCGCGGATTTTTGCCGGCCTGGTGTAACGCCGGCATAGATTTTTGCCGGCCTGGTGTAACGAAAGCATACATGCTTCCCTCGGCCTTTTTATCTATTAGTACCTTGTCTTAATGATTAAGTGCGACCCATTAAAAGGCGAAAGCCTCAGAGTTCCACAGTCAATTGAATTTGGGAAAGCAGTAATCAAGGCTGCGCAGTAAATTTAGGATTAGCTATTACTTTTCTATAACTTTTCTTTGAATGAATTGTGCAAATGAAATTCCGAAATGTTTTGTGCAAAAGTTTTTTTGCAGGTTTTGCAGGAAAGCACTATAGGGTTTAGCATGGGACCCTACAAACAAACTATATATTAGGTGTATAAAAACTCCGACCTGAAGAGGGTTTTCTTATTCATCACCATGCCCGTCTTCAATGACAAACAGATAAATTGCGTAGTAGTCATGTAAGGAAAGATACAGGAAGCACTAATCAGTTCTTATCAGTGATATTTTAAAAATCTTATTCAGTGGTAAAATTGAGGTTAATCGAAATCCTATGTATCTATAATATATCAATTAAATCGTATCTTGAGTCCAAATCAATTCACCGAGTGTTCAATTTATGACCTGCAGGTTTTCAGGAACAAGAGCTATATGCATCAATCTTTGGGGTCACCTAGCTTTCCCATGTTATAGCCCGGAAGAAAATCTCAAACTGCAATTCAATGGCTCTACGTAGTCACAACGAAGCTTATTTTGATACATGCAGTTTTCTCAGGAAGATCCCGTATGTTCTTTAGATGCATTCTGATTTAGGGCCAGCAGGTAAATAAGTAATATGTGTGTAAATCCTTAGCTTGTAATTTTTGAAAATCGCTTTCAACAATGGATTCGTAGACCATTGTGGCTTTCTTCGCATGTTTTCCCTCTCAAAATCTCTTTGGTTAATTGTTTTTTGACAATAAACTATTCAATCTGAGCAACTTATCACATCCGTCTACGATTTCTTTAGGTATATTTGTTTGGAACACTTTATTTGTTATGGATAAAATCGAATTATATAAATCGTCAATATAAGTATTAAAATAAGACCTGTGTCGAATCCAGTTGAACTTTCAGTTATGCCTATCTTGCTGATAATGCCGATCAATATACTTCCGCATTGATCAGCACAGACCGCGACGCAGAATTCGGATGGTAATAGCTTTGAACGGGGTTAATCGGGTGAAAAAGTATGCGACGAAGCTCCTCATACTCTGTGCTGTTCTTCACTGAAAGATGAACTCCTTCAACTGAAGTAGAAAGTAAATTATGTTGAAACCTTATAAATTAGCTGGAATCTTGAAATTTTTAATGCTTTGAATAAAAGGTACCTAGGGCATTTCCGAGCCCTCTACCAAAAAAATGATGAACAGTGATGACTGCTGCGAGGACTCCGAAGTGAGCGGTTAAGGCAATGATTGAGATCACATGGCTGCTTAAGACGAGAACTGGCTCGCTGCTGCTTGCCCACTTCAAATTGCGAATGAAAAGACAAAGGATGAAAACGGGCTGGATAGCGCTAACTGCATACCAAGTGAAAGTGAGAGCGTGAGATTCTTTGCGAACCTGTTGGAAATATTTATTAAATGATTTTACGTACGTTATAAAAGAATGATGCTCTTAAGCACATCTTTCCCAGTTAAATGTATAACTTGACTTACCGCTTGGTAACCTAACATGACCCAGAATATCAAAAAGAGCGAACCTGAGCTAAGTGTTGCGATTTCATGTGCAACAATATTGGCAAACCCATTTCTCAAGAAAAGGAGAAGGGCTGAAAGGCTCATTTCCATGTCAAAGACCATGAGGCTAAATCCAAAAAATAGACTTCGTAGAACACTGACTCGATTCATATCAGTTCCGACTGTTTTGAAAATGGCTTGTTCCAACGAGAAATACTTCCATGAAACAGCACATCCTGTCATCAAGTTGATTCCAACGAGAGAGGTTCTCACGTAGAAGATGACCATTTCTGGGTCCGTCCTAAGCGTCGCCACTCTGTCGGGGGGATGCAAGTACATACACAATGTGTAAATGAGATCGACAAGCCACATGCTGAATACGGTCATCGCTTGCATGATGATTTGAAATGGCTGCTCGCGAAACACTCCATGAAATAAGAAGTACATGGAGAAAACTGAAAACAGTAGCCGTTTCTAAATATAGCAATTCTCGTACAAGTAATTTGGAATACAAGTAATAAGTAATCATGAATCTTGACCAATATTACCAAATTTTAGGATGATCACTGTGGAGATAACATAGTGATCAGAATCACTCAAGTATTTGTACATTAAGTATCCAGCCAGGGCCAGGTAAGCACAGTTTATTAAAAGAGATGTGGTCAAATGAATCCATTCGTGGACACCAAAGTCCTTGCAGCCTTTTTCACTCTGAAAGTCATCGTCATCAGAACTTCAAATATCATCAAACCAAAAACAAGCATCGTTTGCAAAAGGAGGAATGTGATTTTATGCAAGGCATTTGGAATCCTGCATTTTTGAATTCTTCATTGGAAACGCAAATCTGCTTTCTGTCCGAGAGAAGAATATGTATATTTCAACATTTCCTCCAATCACATTTTCCTGTTTCGTCATACTGTTTGTTTTAAAAACTGGCAGGATAAAAGTTTAAAAAGTTAAATTTAAGTTTCGCCAAAGGATGCCTTGCATCACAGATAGTGAACGAATAATAAAACTTCAGACAACTCAGCCAGCCACTGTGCCGGGTAATAGATTCAAATTGAAATTTTCAAAGTAGTGACAGTAAAAACAAAATACGCATATATATACTACCTGATCAAAGTACATATTTTCTAGCAGTTTTTTGAAGGAACATGACACAAGAAATGATTGCGCACAATTTCGCTTATTGTTTTTCCATCAATGCAGATTTATACTCCGGCTGGACTGAAAATCTTTCCGATCTTCATTGAAAAATAATACTTTAAGTATGAGTCATGACTTGTGAGTTTCAAATGTGCCAACTATTCAGGTTCATGCAAAAGCAAAATATGGAACAGAAAACAGTCACGAATTTATTCATAATACATAATCGCTTCGTAAATACGAAATTGCCGAATTAATAAAAGTACGGTCTAAAGATAATCTCGATGGATCCCAATGCTGAATTCAAAAAGGCAGGATGATTAGAACAAATGAGACTAACAGCAAGTACACACTGACAATCCACTTACATTATCCACAATTATGCTTTGACTTGAGGTGTCCGTTGTTGAAGGTTGCTCAACACCAATGCCACCACTTCCGGAACCATTTATAATGTTGCTGGCACTCACAATTGCGAAGGAGTCGTCGTAATCATGGCTGTAGTTAAAGGAGTTATCCATTTTACTCGCCAAAAAAATTTCCTACCCCACGATTCGGTTAGAAATGAATGCGATATTTCTGTATAGTGTTTGTCATTCACTAAAAAGTATAATAGTGTCTTTGCAGAATCCATGCCATAGCTAAATGAAGGGAATGCTGGAAAGGGGCCACATCCTGGTAAACAAGTTTTCACACATTGTGCGTGAGTTAGAACGATCAGCGTAGCACTGATTTACTTATGTCTAGAACCTCAAACGGAAAACAAGATTAGATTCAAGCACAGCGTACGCACGCAATCGAAAACTATTATGAATCATTCATGAATGCTGAAGTTATTTAACAAATATCAGAAAACAGTAGTCGTTACTTCAACAGCAAAATGTGTTTAAAAGTTTTTGCGTCTTCCTTGATCGTCTTTTTCATTGTTTGAGATATTACAGAAGGGAATGGATTTATTATCTTCGTCTTCGACTAACTAAATAATAAATAAATAATATTTCTATTTGTAAACGATAATAAGAAAGTATGAATATGACTAGCTTTTTCTTGAGTAAAAAGGTTTGGTGAGGAATATGTGGTCCATATGAGCGCTGATAACAAAACAAAAACACGAGAACGAAGTAGCAAAGTACAGTCGTAAATTTAAAACGAACTAAGGCGATGTTTAAAACATGGCCTCTGATACGATCACAATTATAAGAGCAGCATCCAGTAGCGAAACGGGGGATAGGGCATAGACAGTTGCTAGCTGTAATGAACGTCGCAGTGCACAAAAATACTGTTGAGATTGAGAATATCTACAAAGGAAAAAGGCGTCACGACCTCGATTTCTCTAAATCTCCTGAAAAAAGGCCCTATTCGATGTAATCGAGGTCGGTGAAAACCAAATTGAAAGCTGAAATACTTTATCTGATTGTGTTCCCGCGCAAATATTAAAAAACTGCTGATATTTTCAAGTGCTCGCAATTTTATATATGTATGCTATACGATGTAGTTAAGGTCGCTGAATATTGAATATGAAGTCAGATTTTTGTTTAATGCATTGCTGTCTTTCTTGCCATCTTGACTACTCATTATTCGTATATACCTGGGTTCTCTCCCCCGTCGATCAATAGGCTGACTCGCTCTCGCCTCATACGTGAATTGACAACAGCTGCTTTATGCATCCATAGAAAAATCGGATCAGAAAAATGTGCTAACAAGGATGTGATGTAAGGTGTATTGTAAGATGTGAAAAAGGCAGCAATAGAAAAAGGTGAGGCAGTTGAGAGTAGAAAAATTTGCGTTCGAGCTCTGCATAAAAAATAGGATAAGAAGGGGGAAATAGTCAAAACTAGCTAGTAGCTTTACTACTTAATAATGTAAAGTACATACAATAACCAAAACAAACGAAACCTCACATGCAGCAGCAACTCCGCCTTCTACCTACATGCATGGGCTATAGAAACTCAACGAACTCTCGATGCTGCTATGCTTGTGGTTAGATGATATCAGTGTACTACAATATTGCAGGTAAATGTCTGTACGACGACATACTCTATCACGAACAAATTCTTGCTGCCCGAATTTAGGTATATGATAATCAATGTTATTTTTTTTACTTGAAAGCGAACATAAAGTACGAACAGTGTTTTGAGTCCCAACCAGGCATGAGCGTGGGTAAAATTGGTTAATTTTACCCACCCGTATTAATACGGGTTAAAACGGGTCCGACCCACCC
>JAHZNI010001463.1:0-12289 GCA_027744415.1 Seira ritae | reverse complement strand
TCGAAAAGGTCAGAAAAAAAAGGAGAATTTCCGTGACAGAAGAAAATAGAAAAAAAAATCATCATTTTACAAATTAGCTTCGCTACTTAATAAGAACAATTAAAGGGAGAGAGAAAAGTTAGTGTTTACATAAACTACGTAAACCTTTTGTAATTGTAGCAAAATAAAAGAATAATAATATATAATAATGAAAACAAGGACACAAATGGGTATACATGTAGAAAAATTATAGCGTGCGAGTCACATTAAATATGGTCAATTCAATTCAGGTCCACTTCCAATATATATTTCTCATTCTGATCCAAAATGATTTTTCTGTTCATCTTACCTTTATCATCAGTACTTTGTCTACCAACAGGACCTGAATCACCAGTTCCTGCAGATACAAACACAGCCGCAGGAGGACAGGTGAAATAGACACTCAGTAAAGTTACAATTAACTGTTCAGGTTTGTGATGAAAACCATGTATAGCTCGATAAATAGATAACATTTCGAGACTTGAATTTAATGCATTGTGGAAACGTTATTTTCCTTTCACTTTTCTGCTGTTTTTCATGCATAATTTAGATCTTCCTTTTCTTCGTCGAGAAAAAAGGAGTAAGCCAAATCTCTTTTTTTGCTCACGTCCATGAAGAACATGGATGTGATGAAACAAAAATCATCTGATTGTCAGCCGGCATTCCCTTGTTTTTGCACAAGTTTCTCGCATTTGCCGGATTGCATCTTTTGTTTTTGTCCTATATGTCGGTTGTTAAATAGTTGTTAAAAATTAAAAACATAATATTTAATTGGCAAATCTCGTAATCAGAAAGAATTCACACTTCTGGGTAGATGGGTGAGGCGAAATTAAATTATTTGAAAAATTAACCAATAAAAATATTTTAGCGCGGGCTCAATTGTCATTAATACATTGCTTGTTGTGTCAATCATGTCATAAATCGTGCGGGCCATTTAGTGTTTAGTATAATATAGTACAATTACTATTACCATTATTACTACTACTTTTGACCGATGATGATGATGATTACCTAGATATTCATAGTAGTGTCAGTGTCATGTGAATCTGTCAATTCTCAATCATAAAATGACTTATGCACTTCATGTTCGGAAAAGAAATCATTTGCTGCAGGTTATTATAATTTGTATGCTTATTTGTTAAAGGATAATATTCTTTAAAAGTTTCAGACCCAAAAATATGGTACGGCATAATTAAATTATAGTAATTATTGAAGTGAATGATAGCTAGGAGTTTATAAACTTTTACTGGATACTAAATTACACTTCTGCTGGACATAGAATGCATACATATTATATGCATGTACGTTTATCTATAGCTTGAAATTCAGCAGTTAATCCTTATATCTGATGGCGTAAAAGAAGCGATGTGATAAATGATTTTTATCTGATATCATTCTCAAGTTAACTCAAGCATTTTTTTGGGTCCATTTTGTTTGTTTTTGTTAGTAAAACCACTTCATGGAATTGCTTTCGGTAGATTTAGAGTTCTAGTACAGTTCACAAGACAATCATCTCCCTGTGCCCACTCGCCGATAATACATTTTTCCAAACAATTTTCTTCCATTTCCTCGAGTAATCGACTTTCTGTGGTCAGAACTTCTACAAACTTCAACCTCAACTATACTTTTGAAAGAGTAAAGGTATGGATTTATCGAATTAGTAATATAATGATAGCTAATCATTCAATAGTTTTTGTGCATTGATCTTGAATGAGCATTTTTGATGAAATTAATTAAACTTTATACTTCCTTTGTGTTTCAGTTTGGTACAAAATTTTCAAGTTTCACAATGCCCTCGGCTTCGAATGATAAAAATGGAAGTGTCACGTTCCAACGATTGCCAAAATGTGTCGCTCCTTCCAACTACAATCTTACTTTTGAACCTGATTGGACCAGTTTTACTTATGAAGCTACTGCCATTATTGATTTGGAGGTATAAATTTTTAAAATTTAAAAAATATGGCTTTCTCTCTATAAAATACCATAAAGATTATCCCTGGTATTGCTTTGAACTTGTAACTCAATTTAATTCTTACTCTGCCCCAAAGATTAAAACAGAAACGGATGTAGTAATTCTGAACGCCACCAATTTCACCATTAGTTCTATCAACTACAAGGAAGCTAATAGCGATGTCAGTATGGAGGCTGAAATTTTTCTGCTGGATTTGGAGCAAGAACTTTTGAAAATTAATTTTTGCAAACCGCTCAAACCAGGGCTTGGGCAGTTGTCTATCAAGTACTCAGGGAAAGTTAGTGACAGCTTGAAAGGACTCTTCAAATCCAAATATCAAGGACCAAATGGTGACGATCGTTATCATTTTCTTACAAAATTTGAGCCAACTTACGCGCGCAGCTGCTACCCTTGTTGGGATGAGTGAGTTTATTGGAACGCGTCAATTTATGTCTAAATCAAAATACCCAAGACCCAAACCTTTGTTGCAATTTTTCCTTCGTTCATTTAGACCTAGCATTAAAACGACCTATGATATCACGCTAATCGTGCCGAAACATTTAGTTGCGGTTTCGAACATGGTAAGCTTTCCTATGAAGTTCTATTCCAATCCTACATTTTGTCTATGTTATGCGTCATAACATGATTTCACTTTTAAGCCAGTGAAAGAAGATACTCCTCACCCGACAAACATCGACAAAAAGATAGTCACGTTTGAAAGAAGCGTCAAAATGTCAACTTACGTAATGGCATTTGCAATGGGAGAATTCGATTACATCGAGAATCGCACGATTGATGGAATATTGTGCCGAGTTTATACTCCTGTGGGAAAGAAAGAGCGAGGACGGTTTGCTTTGGATGTTGTGATGAAGTCCTTAGCTTTTTATAAAGATTACTTTGGAATTCCATATCCGCTACCTAAAATGGATTTATTGGGCGTTACAGAGTTTGGGAGTGGTAAGTTATTACAAAATCTATCAATGCGTTTGTGTAATTGATAATTTATTTGTTATAATTGATAATTTATTTATTAGTAAGTTTAGTTTTAATGTTCCGATTTTGCTTCACAAGGTGCAATGGAGAACTGGGGACTGGTTATTTTCCGTGAGCAAAATTTACTAATGGACGAGAAACTTAGCTCTTCCCTCACCAAGCAGTACGTAGCTATTGTGGTAAGCTACGAAATTGAAATGTTGTATTGTATTAGTTGATGGCTCAATGGCTCTATATTTTATAAATTTTTATATGATGACTTTTCTTTTTCAACAGGTTGCACACGAAACAGGTTTTGATTTGAAGTTTAATTATGGTCTTACCTTGATCTTACCTTATTATCAGAAGTGTAACTTTATCGATGACTTTTGAATCTTTTTAATTTTATCTTGTTGCAGCTCACATGTGGTTCGGTAAGTCTCCTGAAACTGGTGTACTATATATCTTGGTATCTGTAATTTCAGACTCTGATTTTCATGAATGGTAATAATAATTGCTTGTCCTGTTTGTTGTATCCAAATTCAAAGAGGGAATGAAACATTATCTGAATCAACATTTGTTTGGAAACGCCGAAACAAAGGACTTGTGGGCCGCACTCACAGAAAAGAGTGGAGAAAATGTTGATGTTATCATGCCTACTTTTACTGAGCAGATGGGTTACCCGGTTATTTCAGTGAAAGATATTGCTCAAGATGGTGAAAAGAAGCATTTGACCCTTTCTTATGAAAAATTTTGGGCTGACCCCAGTTCGAAAGACAATGTGAAGTACAGGTGGATAATACCAATAACTTTGCGAAAGCAAAGCGACCCAAGAGGAATAGCTCTCAAAACTTTGGTGAATGAAGATGCTAACTCAGAGTTTAAGTTAACCATTGATTCAAGGCCAGGCGAATGGGTTAAGGTACTTAGTCGATTGTTCTTTTGTTTTGTTTCAATTTTCATTTGAGTTACTTGCTTATTAATCTAATGTTTCAGATTAACGCAGATCATGTTGGCTACTACAGAGTTACGTATCCTTCAGCCCTTCTTCAAAAATTTGTACCTTCCATACAAAGCAAGGAGATTCAACCGCCAGACAGGCTTGGGATTTTGGATGACTTGTTTGGCAATGTCAAAGCTGGCCATGCTGGTTCTGATGATGTATGTACATTAGAAACTGTTATAATTTTCTTTTTATGCAATTTCAGCAACTTTTGTACATTTTCTTGTTACTGGTTACAGATACTTCAGTTTTTGCTGGCGTACAAAGACGAAGACGTGCATCCAGTTTGGTCTGGCATACTGAATGTAATTAGAGAAATGAATGATCTGTTGCGTGATACAGCATTGCATAACCAATTTAAGATCTATGCCCGGCGCCTGCTTTCTCCAACTGTTACTCGATTGGGATGGGATAACAAGGAAAATGAAAGTATGTAACAATTGAGCATTGTAACTGCGATTGATTTTATATTTCGGGATAATTATATCGTTATTCTTTTTTAAAGAATCTCAGGATTCCGTTCTCCGAGCAGCTCTTTTGACTAGCATGGTGGGATTAGGGGATAACGATACTATTCAGGAAGCCAAAAGCCGTTTTTCATTGCACATCCGTAACGAACGCCTGATCTCTCCAGATATACGTTCTGCGGTGTACAGAGCTGTCGCGTCGGAGGGAGAGTCGGGATTTGAAGCCCTTCTCAAGGTACTTACAGAAAGGATAAAAAATAAAGCTTCCAAGGTTAAGAGGAAGAAAATCTAATCCATTTATTTCATAACATATCTTATTTAAATTGCTCCTTTTCCTAGATATATCGTAGTGCTGACCTGCTTGAGGAGAAAGTACGAATTTTGGGAGCTCTTGGAGCGATTAATGACAAGGGGGTGGTACAAAAGGCATTGGAATTCGGCCGAAGCAAGGAAGTCAATATGCAAGATATCATCTCCATTTTGATTTCTCTGAGTGCTCAAGGAAAGCAGGAGACAGCCTGGGACTACTTTAAATCTAACTGGGAGTTCTTCAGGGATAGTTTCCCTACCGTAAGAAGAAGAAGATAAGAATATTAGGCTTCCCATTTACTTAGGTGTCATGCAAAAACTTTACATAAACTTTTTAATTGCCAATTTTCTTCCAGGGCCATTTCTTGATCCGACGGGTTGTGGAGGCGGTGACATCCAATTTTAAAACCATCGAAAAGGTGACTGAGATTGAGAACTTCTTCAAAGAAAATCATATCAAAGGTATTGAGCGAACCCTTTCACAATCTTTGGAAAACATTCGCATTAATAAATGTTGGCTTGAGAGGGATTCATCTGCTCTGCAACAGTTTCTCAGCAGCTATTGTTGATATGTTCAATTTACAATTTCCTTGAAATACTGAATGCTCTTCTCTTTACTCAGTGAAAGTTTTTCCAGTGAAAATTTTGGTGTGGTGTGAAAGGTTGATTATTATTACTTCTAGATCAGGTAGTTTCATTTGATTTATTTTTTTCGGTGCGGAAAATGAATAAACATGAATTTTGTCATTTTTTGAAATTAAATAAAGCAAATCTGCAAATAGTTTAAACAAATGCGTGAAAATATCTACCCTAAAACCTCTAGGTTAAGCGGAACGCAATAGCAGATTAAATTACACAGACTGAAATGTTTCTCAAACAATTATTACATGATTTGGGCGCTTGAGATAAAAAATGAACAAAATGAAGGTGATGTTTGAGTGGGATGATGGAAGAATTCGTAGTTGTGATGTAAAAAGTGATGTCCACGTTCGTTTTTCGTTAAGGACTTGCTGACGATGGATCTAACGCAACATCTAGATCCACATGCGTAGTGCTCGGTGTTGTTTTCCCGTCATTCGCCTTTTGCGCAATATCTCGCACTATTTCTTGAAAAGTATCATCAGTTTGAGAACTTTCTCCTGTTCTCATTTCTTCGTCCATTTGAGCTAACCTAAGAAGTGTGACTATGTCTGCGTGTTCCGAAGCATACGCAACATCCAAAGGCGACTTTTTATCTGCGTCTGCTAAGTGAAAGTCTGCTCTGTTTCTTAAAAACAAGCATACTTGTCCTGTATGACCTATATTTAAAAATATCAGTATATTATCTTATTATAAAAATCAATTCCTCCGAACCAATTGAAGTTTGCATTGGTTGTATGTAGTTCTTATTACCTTTCTCCGTTGCAAGCCACATCGGTGTACGTTTCATGGAGTCTGTTGCATTAACTTTGGCACCATTTAGTATTAGAAATTCACACGCGGTTACCGAACCCTATAAATTGGACAAAAAATTTTAATGCGCTTTCTGCTAGTCCTTTAAACTTAGGAATACGTTTTCAAATTACCGACAAAACGGCTTGATGCAAACATGTGGATCCTCCATCACTATAGTTGATCCAATTTCTATCCGCACCTAATGCCAAGGCTTCGCTCATGACGCCTAAATTAGCTACCCGAGATGCTTTATACAGTAACATGTTGGCATCCAATGTATCCATTGATTCTTCTGAAATTACAGATTTCGTGGCTTCATTATATACTTATTCTTATTGCATAAAAATTTCAATTTTCTATGGACGTAGGTATTCTCTTCTCAACGCTTTCTACCTATTTCTCTTAAATCTGGCTCATCAGCAGACTCATCTTCGTAGCCCAGTTGGCTAGGGACTATATCTGTATGGCTTGGAGGCAAGTCAGAGCCAAAAACCAAAACTCCCTCTTGGTCACTAGCACTACTCGTTTCTTTTGATTGAAAGGATTGGAAAGATTCTGTTTCTGAGTTGGTATCATCATTAACTTTGAGCTCTAGATTTCCTGACGTTGAAGATGAGTCCGCGTCTCCTCCCGTCAAACTTGTTCCTTCATCTGGAGATTTCCCATTGGTGTTCATGGAGGCGTTTTTCTTTTGCCTTCTATGAGGTTTACGCACACTCCATTTTCGGATGTGTTTTAGGCCTGAAGCTTCTCCAGATAATTTTGGTCGAGATACAAAAGCGCGATCTATGTATTTAGCTCTGATCCATGTTTCTCTCACGTCCCTGCCAAAGCATCAAACGTAAGTTAGACAACAGCAAAACAAAAGTCAAGTAAATATACTGATCGTAGAAATTACCTTGAGCAATTCGGAGTAGCTTTCTCAATTCCAAGGCCATCCATTACGTCAACTTTGGCTAAATAAATACTATTTATTACGTTGTTCCCCAATTCACTCATAACTTTAAGCAAAGTCGTTTCCCACGAGTCCAGGTTCAGAGATTTCACTTTGCTATGATGAACTCCCAAACTTCTGTGTATTCCAGAGCATTCTAAACAATAAGCAAACAAGTCAGTTTAAGTACACACTTTTAAACCGACTTCCAAGAAGGGTGCAATTCAATTATTTTGTTTACAAGGCATCGATGTGTAATAGTAATTAAGGACATAAATAATAAATTAAGATAAGATACCTATGCATAAAGTGATTCCTAAGTTTACACTAGCCCATTCCGGATTTGGTGCTCCACAGTCACAACATAAATTATTTCCTCTGACTTTTAAAATGCTCTCTAAAACTCTGGAATTGAAGTTGAAAAGGAAATGAATGCAAGTGTAAAGATACTAATCTTCTTAAACACTTTTAAATGACTATTGTAAAAAAATCATACTTTGCTTTTTCCGACGTTACTTTAAGTAGATCCGAAGTTTTCATATCTTTTTGTGTAGGAGGAGAATAATTTTCATCTTTCCTCGTTGCTGATAACGTAGAATTATGAATTGCACTACTTATTGCTGATTGAAGTGCTGATACCCATGCCTGGAAAATTTCGTCGCAATCTGCTTGTAAAATGTGAGTTCTAAAGTGAAAAGTAATAGAGAAAGAGAAAGCATTTAAGAATTGCATCTAATACTGCACCGACTCTACATTTCGTAGTATGTATCACAAAAACGGTAGCTACTTATACAAACGTGCTTAAGGCAGCTAAATTAAAGTCATTACTTGTTTGGTGAAATTAATTCAAAACAAAACCGCCGGTCGCACTCAGCCATTGGCCTGACCATACATATTCTCAAATCTTCTTCCATCACCGTCGGAGTCTCTTCCAGTCGCTTTTTATAGCATAGTTGGCCCCTATCCAAGAGCTCAAACCTGTTGAAAAAATTGATTTCTTATATTTCAGGCCAGATTTTTTTCTTCTAAAGATTCAAAATATTCATGTGTTTTACCATCTCCTCTTCCAAGATTTGAAAGTTTTAGCTGATCCCCTCTTGAATAAATATCCTTGCATTACAACTCCCGGTGATGCGTTTGGTCCCACGTTTGTGATATAGTTTGGAGTATTGTGAATCCATACTTGCTTATCATTCAGCATGGACTCGCTTTCTTTTCCGACTGCTGAGCGCATCTCGTGTAGCTATGAACAAAGGAACAAACATTGAAACATTCATTTGCAAAAGCCTAATCTAACAGACTAATCTGGAACAATTCTAGTATTGTCTCTCCATTATTCTTTCACCCTACAAACTAAATAAAAAATATAAACTGAACTAACCTCTGCGCTTAAGGTTTTCAGAAATGGATCAGTATCTTTGAAGAAATCATATCCTTGATGAAAATAAGTTTTGTGTGCCTGAAGCACTGATAAAATCTGCAAAAAGACAAATGATGTACCATAAGTCTTCGCTAATTTTAGTGCTTACAACGAAGTACCTACGCACTACGCACACATAAAGATGAACAACTTCAAACAAATCAATTCATCAATAAACGAGGAACAAAAAAATATTTAATGAATGGGTAAATTATGCGCACGAAATACGCTTATGTTGGCAAATGAGCATACATACATTATCTAGGATCTCAAATCGCTTCCTTTGTTGTAGAATTGTGATACTGTAGACCATCTCCACAGCTGCAGACCGATAATTGATTCTTGCACCTGACAAAGCGCTCAACGCCTCTTCGGCCTCTGCGTTCTTTCCTTTTGGGATGGCCGAGTTTCGCTGAAGCGCTGTCTCATACTCCTGCTGCAACTTTTCTAAATACGACCTCATTTCCTTACACGTTCTAACTTCCCTAAGAAAAAAATACGAGCAGACATGTTTATTGGCTTATAATGGTCTGATAAAAAAACATCTTGACCGCAAAAAATTAATCCACATCCCACACTAAAATATGCTGAACTAGACTTTGCAAATGACACAAATGCGATGCAACGCACAAGGTATTCTCTTCAAAAGCTTTCTATTTCTTTGCATGATAACTTCATTATATGTATTACTATTATCT
Organism: Seira ritae; assembly: GCA_027744415.1. NCBI lineage: Eukaryota > Metazoa > Arthropoda > Collembola > Entomobryomorpha > Entomobryidae > Seira > Seira ritae. The sequence continues at coordinate 3,083 of JAHZNI010001463.1, read as the reverse complement.
AATTTAGCAAATCTAGCGAAAACAATTAATTTCAAGCTCTAAAGTCATGTACGCCCACATGTGTAAAGTACGAAAGCTGGATTAAAACTCAATATATTTTAAACGATTAGACAGTAATCCACTATTATTATGTAATGATTCATTAGTGTTACAAAAATACTATGTAATGTTGTGGCTAAGTACGACAGGGCAGCATTTTTTTATTCTAATCTAATCTAAAACACGTAACGAGCCAACTGCTTTCTGCAAAAAAAATGCATTTTCAATACGACATGATTTTTTTACTGCCAAATGCCAATTCGCAATCCCACAGAGCACATGGAATTCAAAATGTATTTTTCTGAAAATATATAAATGCATTATAGGCTTAGGTATTGTACACATGCGGGTTTCCACGATGCGTAGATAGCGTGCGAAATATTGGTGTCTCTAACTTTTTCAGAAATTCGGAAAGATTGCGACAAATGGCCCTATTGATCTGGTCCAGGAGCGTGGACTGAAACTTGGTCAGCTCAGTCATGGCACCGTAGCACTTGTTGAAGGCCGAATAAATTGGTGGGTCATGACGGAAGTGGACGCTTGTTTCAAACAACGAATTGAAGAATGTGCTGGAAACAAAATTTAAATTCGCTTTCATGAATATTATGCTCCAATAGCCAGAAAATCCTGGTATGCATTTCAGATCTCAAGCTTTTGGATACGATAAAACTTTAAAATTACTTACTGTTGCGTATTTAGAAATGCTTTCCCAGCTTCAATCATGTGGTTACTAGATTTCAATAGTTTTTCCAACTTCCCATCAAGATTGTCAACTCTTTGTATTTCTTCCTCGAGCCGCGAGCGAAATTTCGGAGTGTCGCGGACACATTCTCCGAAATCGATTACTGGCTTCATTTTTATGATAGTGAATGAAGGAAGAGTATAAGGTTTTAAAGGTAAAGTGGGGTCGTGGATATGGGTGAGTGGGGATGATTACTAGTTATTTGCACGTCATCGTAAAAACTTGTGAATTTGTAATATGTTGAAAAGTTGAAGCACGTATAAAATGTGTCAAGGCAGCAGCATAATGCACACATGTAGTTTGGCTTGACATGCCACTTCAAACAGTCTTCACGTCCTAGGGATGAGCTTTCGATTTCATTGTCCAGTCTTCATAACAGCAACGGATGCGTCACTTTCTCCTCACTGAAGCCGATAGAAATAGAGAAGTAGATTTTTTGAATACACTTTTCACTTCTAGACGTTTCACTTAATTCTAAAAGAACTTTTCAATCATGACGAATGACAGCCCATGATAATCTGCATAATTAATTAAATGCATGCTCTCTACAGAGGATAAAAATTAAAAAGTTTTCTTGCAAAGCGAATTTGTTCACATCTCCGCGCAACTGGAAGATAACTGAAGTCTTGAAACTAATCAAGTAATTTTTGATTGATCAAACATAACTAAATGAAGGAGACATGACATGTCGGAATGTCCAGATACTGGATCCACAAAAGAAAAGATACGAAATTGATAATCTTTTGATGCTGGAGCAAGGCCTTACTACGATCAAATCTGTAGAATGACTTAAGTTTCATCTTACATGTTCGTCCTTAAATGACTCACTCACTCCATATTATTTTTAAAAATCTCATTCATGTAGTTGAGTCTTTACAATCACAAATCTGACCTAACCTACATGTAGCTTTCCTTAGTTTCTCATAATTACGGATTGGTTTGATGAGGTACTTGCACTTCACTTTTGTGTAAAAGAAAGAGTTCATCTGAGTCGTAATTATACAAAAACACAAGGTTCACCCTCATCCTGAATTGAATGGAACTGAGCACTAGTATATTATGTATTCAACTCCAAATGTTTACTTGCATTCATACTGCTGGTGCTCTGACAAGAAATGCTGATGATGACGATGACGAATGATGCATGACTAATGTGAGCATTTTATCTGAATTCTAATGTACATCATGTGCAACAGATAAAGTTCGTCAGATTTGACATAAGTAATTAGCAGCAGAGTCCATAAAATATCCTCGTAATATTAGATGTAAAGTACAGCTTACAGCTTGTAATTATTTCCTAGTCATCCTTTCTTTTACCTAAATACGATTGTTAAGTTAAAATAAAAATTTGTATACAGCACTGGTTGGAATTGGAATTCAGCCTAATTTAGATGAGAAAAGATGTAGGAGCACTTAATTTCCTGAAAATTCTATGCAAATTGCGCTGGTTAAGTTATACATGTGAAAAAATTGCGATTAATTTCTTACCTTTTGTGTGTAGCAAATTCCAGTAGTCAAGTAAGTAGTGTTGTCCTGATATAGAGAAAATCCTTCAAAACACATTATGGAACAAACTCAGCTTGGAAATTCCAAAAAAAAAATATTTTGATTTTGACCGTGTATCCACATCAGACGTGAGAAAATAATTTATTTCCTTTGCCTCAAAATAATACCTCGATTGAAACCTACCGCTCGGGTTGGTCTCCATATGCATCATTATGACAAGATATTTCCTCAATTGCGTAAGTAATGAACAAAAGAAAGGAAAACAGAGATGAGTGAACCAGGGAATATGACTACCTATGTATGTTTTCAATGATTTGATGGACTATGTCTCGATTCTTTGTTGCACTTTCGCATGCATGTAAAATAAATTGCAATTGATGATTTGCAATTGCGAGTTCTGCTTGTAATTTGTATATCCAAAATGACTCGTCACTGCCATTACTTATCGGATGGTATACATATAGGGAGCAAATTGCTAATGCGTAAAAGAATGTAAAGCTTAAACTGATGCACAAATGTCATAGTATGAGAATCTGATCATTATATATATCGTTGAATTTATAATATTTAAGTACGGCAAGGCTACTTTATAATATTTATCGAAGAATGCACAATATCTAAAAGGAAAAGTTGTAATCTATTTATTGCCTAAAAATTACGATAATATTGAATTGACATTTCTGCGTTTTCATTTTATTAAATACATATTACACGCTTCACTAGAACCCTTTTGCAATATACTAGTTCTAGATTGTATGCATAATATTAATTTGTGCGTAAACAATATTTCGTTAGA
>JAHZNI010001462.1:0-17037 GCA_027744415.1 Seira ritae | reverse complement strand
ATTATTACAACATTCAGCAAAGACAAAACTCTTTTCTATAAGGAAAATTTGTGCTACTGCAATTCTTATTCTGGAATGACCTGTATACATCAGCAATCGACAAAATGCGTACTATGGGGCAAGATGATCCACCGTCACATTCTTGTTGAACTAAGTGCAAACTTGCTAAAAAATGCTATAATAGTCCAGAGCGGATGTTGTTTACCACAGAATCAATACCTATGATGCAATAACTCAATGATTAAGTAGCTTTCTTTAGATAAATTGTCTGCAGGAATTTTAGGTGTGGATAATAGTGAGCACATCTTGCTCAAAGACGAATGGGATATTATTTAGCTGTATTATTCACAGTGTAAAGTTTTCAAGAAGGAATAACACTATATACCTTTGGGATTCATTCCGGGGGCGACTTTTTATTGTAAGCAGCAATAGCAATCATTACGTTGGGTGGTACAATTATAATGGCACACGCAGAGGCGAGCCTTAATGATCTTTTGATACAAATTCGAACTTTTGTGATAGGCTGTGGCTTTAGGTACTCCGTAGTTCATCAAAAGTTAAAACTGCCTAAGGTGGTTAATATCAACTATCAAATGTAAAATAAATGATTTTTACCAGAATGTTAAGGTTCCGATTCTTTCGGGTCGTACGTAGAAATTTAGGCTTATTGGACATCAGAAGGTAGAAAGCTAGAGGTAACATTAATCTTTGATCAACCTTACGAAGGTAGAAAGCAAGTTATAAAATAGAAATGGGCTTTTTACAACATTCAGAATTTTGACAAGCAAGTGACTGCTTCAAATCTGTTTATCATTTATTCATCGCCGAAGGACAAGTTATCAAGCACAACTTGCTCACCTCAATATAATAGCTCTAGAAACAGTATTAATGGACAGTTAGGGAGATGGAGAATTGTGACGCACATGAAAAAATGGGCTAGGTGTATAATTCTCCAGTGGTTGCCAATAAATTGGAATTTTATTGTGGTGGACTATATCTTGATCTCTAGAATATGTTACATTCTAAGCTTATGCCTAAAATTTGGTTAAAAGTAATTATGTTAATAATGTTAATTCAAACACATGATACCTACTCTTCCCACAATGTTTTTCATTTGAAATGAACGGTTGAAATCAATATGAATTAGGTTCAAGCTTAAAAAGCGCTTGTCCAAACAATATTCTAAATTGATCAAAACAATTTTTATGTAAAACTATAAATACTAATTAATTAATTATCATGATATCGTTCGCTGTTTTGCATCGCTTATTTGATAGAACGCGTCAGAGCATTATTTTTCTAACCAGTTATTCCATTTTCAATTAGTGTAGCGTTCGCCAATGTGCAAAACATTTCCCATCAATCTTCATAATTAAATCCGCTCACGTAGTGCATATAATTTGTTGTATTACTAAAAGCTAAAGAATCGTAAATTTTTTTTGTAGCTTTAATGGTTGTGTGCAAACAATACAGAAAATTCTCCTGGTTCATGCGCCCTTAAAAATTTATCTCTTCTACTCAAAATTCAATCCTAAACAACCATAGATAAATATTAATTCCTGGGTAAATATAGAACATTAAATATGCATGCAGAGTTTTGTCATTTTAACTGCGATGACTAATTTTCCGATTCGGTGATAAAAATGTCTGGAACTTGAAAAGCATTTGTCGAGGCTGCTGCAACGCAAGCGTGAAAGATAATGCCTTTGTTTACAATGACAATGACATAATTCTCTCATTAAACAAAAATCCATACATTATCAATGATCGTGATCACACTTTTCGATTTTCCTAAAACCTAATAATGTATATATAAGAAGCAAACTTGAAATCCAAATTTTAAAATCTATTTAATTTTATTTACCATAATGTCATCATCGCAATATTTATGACGCATGCCTAACTATTATCATTAATTGAGTAATAATTCTGCATACACACGGAAAGTAAAATTTGTTGTTGTTTGTACAACGGTGACAAATTTATGTGCATTCACGAATTCAGGGAAGCAGTGGCAGTGGTGTATAATGGTGAAATCATAAGTACAACCCTCCTTAAAATGCCTTTTTATAGGCTCTGGTTGTCAATACACTATTATGCTTTTTGATTAGGTACATGGATTTGATCTTGGATTCAGTTTTAAACTATGTAAACGAACCATTCGAAAGGTGAGAGAAAAGGTGAGGTGATGGTACACTTTACTGCATTTACTTATCATCAGTCGAAAAAAATTGACGGGGCTCGCCGGCATGAATATTATGAATGAAAATATGGTTGTATTCATGTGTACAACCTACTGATGAGCTTATGGTATTATGTGGGCGCTGTATATTGCATTTTCATCTTTTATCTTCACGCCTTACCAACCTCCAAAAATATCCGACAATAACATTATAGATAATACCAAATACAGGTAAAGCAACCAAGGGTTGAAGTTGAAATGAAACGTAAAGAAAAGCAAATAGGGAATGAATGACATAAGAATCTCGGCATTGTACAACCACAGATTTCTCATGAATGTGGTAAGAAAAGTGAAATATAATGTTGCCCGAAATCTAGCAAGAAAATGTTGTGCATTACCTTAATAGCTCCTTATTTTTCAAACTAGTTGCAACTGCACCCAAAAAAAGTAAATTGTACAGTGAGTTGGCATTCGGTGAAGTGGTGGAGTTTATACGAGGTTTTGGTTTGTGTTACAACAAGTGCAAAGTGGCAGGCATCCAGAAAAGCTTTGTTAAACAATTCCCGAATGATCTCATATTAAGAACAATGAGGGTAAAAGTCTTTCGGTTTGTACAGTTGAATAATTTTGGCCATTTTTGAAACTTTTTCTTTCAATTGAGTTTAAAAGTTGATTGAGCAAGCAACCTTAATTTTACAATCATGAAGACTTCTAATCCAATCCCAATTCTAGTGCTTATATGTGTGATAGCAGTAAATGTCATCAGAGTTGATTCCGCTGCTCTGGCTCCGGAAGATCTTGAACATCACAATCATGAGCAAGAGCCAGACCATCATGACCATGATTCACCCGAATATATTGAGGTCTCCATTAAGAGTTACGGGGAGGACTGTACAGATGCAAATTCAAAGTGCAATACAGATGAAGGTTTAATTTGCTACGGGGACTTGGGGAAGTGTGACTGTAACCAGCAGTTAGTGTACTCCCATAGCTCGGGAAAATGTGAAGATGTGCCGGAGCCACCTCCACTAGTGGAATCATTTGATAACTGGCTGGAAGAGGATGGAGAAGGAACTACAACTTCGACGATATCGACTTCTCCAAAGGCGGAAGAGCCTGTCATTGATCCAAGTCAAGTTTTATCAGAATCTATAGATGACAATGGTGACAAAAGTCTCCACCACATTGCAGTCCAAGCAAATCTTTGTGAGCAAGTAAACTGCCTCGAGACTCTTGGTCAACACTCCAAATGCGAGACCGCCACAGGTACAAGGAATACAAATATTATGTATACTTTTTGTTATATTTTGCAAAACAAATTAATCATGAAAATTGTTTGTTTATAACAATTTAATGAAATACAGGGGAATGTATTTGTCATGATACGGAAGAGAGAAACCAGTCAGTAGTGTTGATCAATGGGCGTTGCTTTGTTGAGCGGAAAATAAACGATGACTGTACTAGTCATGATCAATGTTCGGCAACAATCAAAGGTAATGCTTGGTGCCACATGGATGTCGTTACGATGAAAAGATTCTGTCAATGCGAGATTTTCAATTACTTCGACGAGGAATTGCAGGAGTGCCTTCCCTTTGCCTCCGATGGATTACTCTCACCTTGCAAAACCACCCATCAATGCACCGGCTTCGAGGTTGGCATTACAGGTCATGGGCTCGGTCCCAATGCAGTCTGTTCTCCCAGCAAGGGGCACTGTGAATGTAGGTTGGGACCTGATGGACAAAAAGGATTTTTGTATGAGAATTATTGCTTCTACGAGCTCAAGCTCGGGGACACATGCAACTTGGATAGAGAGTGCGAGATAGCCTTACCTGGACAAGATGTGCAATGCAGTAAGGAGAGTAAAACGTGTGTTTGCAAGAATGGCAACAAAGAGAAGTGCCCTCTGCAAAGTGGAGAGTTGATGGGTATCGGAGGAAGAAGTGCAAACAATAGCGAAGGGGAAGCTTCTGATGGAGATGGCATCTTGCAGCAATTAAAATCAGCAATGGGATTGAATGTACCGAACTTTGTCTTTGTGATGATTATTGGGGCTGTTGTTCTTCTCGCTGTCGTAATTGTAGCAGTATTTATTGTCCGAAAAAAGCACAAGTACACAGTAGTCAGAACGCATGAAACACCAGATCGGAGAAACTAATTTAAAAGACTTTTAGGTAAATTTAGGTAATTTATTTTATGTAGAATAAAAAATAAAATAGTAATTATGAGTCAAACAAACAATTTGGCAACTTTATTGATTCCTATGCGTTTCAATAGTCTCATTAACTTCCATGCGGTTACGATCGCGCCAAGGTATGTATCTTTTTGTTTTCATAAAGCTCGACTGCATTTTGTTTAGGTTCGAAGCACTGCTTGACCATGACTTTAGCTAACTCATAGTCATAAATACTGAGATGTCTCCAAAAGTCCAGTTTGCTCAGAAGAAATGATGACGTTGAAAAAAGCCATCCGTTTCGGTCATGTTGGTTGTGCTTATCGGTGTTGCTGAGTAGAAACCCTGGTCGGTAAATTGATAGTCTATAGAAATGCATGGCCTTAAGATCTTCCTCCACTTCTCCTTTCACTTTACAGAAGAACAATCTTGAATGAGGATTTGCCCCCATCATCGTAATTACGACGAAATGATGACATCCAGCATCTTTTGCTAGTTTTGCTGAATCTAAGACGTAGTGATGATCCACTTTGTAAAAGAGATTTCTGTCGGAAGTGTAATTTGAATGTGTTCCCAGTGCACAAAACACGACATCATGGTCAACAAATAATTCACTGTACTCCGGGAGTTTATCAAAATCAATGATGTGCTGGTTGATTTTGTCATATTTCTTGCTCTCCTCGTTGCTGAGAGTCGTCGGCAAATTAAAAGCTTTCCGTACAAGCAACGTTACTTTCGGAATCCTATCGTTTAGGACGAGTTCCTTCACTATTTCTCTACCAACTTGACCAGTGGCACCGATAACAAGGGCACTGAACGTGTAGCTGTTAGGCATTTTATTAACCTTTTCTTTGCAAATTCAAATATTTTTATAGTACAGTATAGTATAGTATTTTTATAGTAGAAACAATACGCCTTTACAATTGAAAGAAAGTGCTTTTGCATGTTACAAAGGGCTATTGTTTCATTATTCTCCGAAATAATAACAAATTCCTCCTAATTCCCATAAAAGCAATAATTTATAAGCCGCTGACAAAACACATCATCATCATCATTAAAATCTTACAGATGGGGTGTGACATGTTGAATGTACTTTCATGTGTTTAGTTTACTGAAATGTTATCCTCGCCGTGCAAAACAAATGCATCGAAATATGAAAAATAATGTCATACCACTTGTTTGTACTTAACTGGCTTAGTCTTGGAAGTCCTTCAATTTAAAAAAAATGTGCTAACATGTAGTTAACATATTATCACTGCAACTGCACTAACCCGATGATACAGGAATACAGCTTCATATCATGATCATCATTATAACTAACTATAATACATAACACATTTTTTCATGTGTAGCGCATCACTCTTCTCTTGAGTCTGAAGTCTGAACCTAATAAGAACAATGTTTGGATGCCAATGTTACTCATCAAAGATCACGCACCGATTCATTTAATTCATAAACTCATTTTAGTAGACAGATTTTTATCTGCAAAGCTGTGCGGGATCGGACTACTTTATGCATGCTTTTTGTCATAGTAGACCCGTCATTTTGAAATTGAAATTATTATGGCCTGTATGGCAGGGCAGGAGATGTCAAATGTCAAATGGCATAAATAATGTCAAATGAGCAACCTACAACATCCTTGAATGACGGGATTGGCGAAATGGAGGTCAGCTTATATGAAAAGCATGCTTTGATTCTTGCATACTTTATGTTAAAACGTTTAACCTTCTATGCAGCTCCAGGAAAATAATGACGCTTCCGAGAGGGTAGATAGCCAAGCATCATCTAAACAGATTCTCTCGAAAAGTGATGACTGTGAAAGACTTTTGAAATCTTGCGGAAATACCCCCTTGATTTCTATCCAAAAGCTGCTTGTTCCTCACCAATTCAAATGCAAAGTTCAAGCAAAATGTGAATTCAGGAATCCCTCTGGCTCAATCTGGGACCGATTTGTTGTCCATCAAATACTCGAAGCGAGAAAAAATGGACCCAGAGGTACTACAACTACAACGATGATGTATATAAGTAGACATTTTTAAAATACGGATTACGAGAAAAAGTCTATCGTTGGCAATTGTGGGACATTCACAGAAATACATTTCGTTACTGGAGGGAATGAAGAGCTCTGTAAAAGTTTGGCTTGGGCTGGGGCAACAGGAAACTTTCCTGTTACAGTTCTTCCGGATGAGTTGACGCATGAATCCCAATCACTAATTCTAAAGAGCTTTGGAGCCAATGTTATTCTTTCGTTTAATCAAGACCCACTCAAGACAAAGACAATGAGTTGTCTGAAAAATCACATAAAACAGCTTCAGGACACGTCCGGCATACCTCATTATTCTATACTTCCGACAGCGGACAACTTTACGGATGACACAGACCTGTTCGATGGCATTACGAACGAAATTGTTTCCCAACTTGATGTAAATGCAAAAGAGGGCAAAATAAATTTTGACGTTGTCGTTTGTTCTGGAACAAACAAATTTTTGATGCATGGGATCTTTAAAAGCCTATCTGCAAGGTCTTTAAATAAGCCTCTTTTAGTGGCGACACAAACCAGTTTTGAAGAAATTGTTGATGACCAGGGAGACATTGCTGTAGATATGGGAGTGAAATGGGTAAGGGTCAACGAAGCAGAAGCTTACGACACAGTAAGACGTCTGATAAGGGAGGAAGGCTTAATGGTTGGGGTAGACTCTGGAGCTGTTATGTCAGCCGCGTTGAAAGCTGTGGAGGAACATGGTTTGTACAGACTACTTCTTATTTAATTCTGTTGAAGGAAGACCTTAATTTAGCATTGGTCTTTTCAGGATTTGGAAAAAAAGAAAATGCGAAAGTGCTAGTCATTTTACCTGATAGCCTAGCAAGCCCTTCTGCAGAGTTCTTATCAACTGAATGGATGGTTCAAAAGGGCCATTATCATACTTCACACTTGGAATCTTTGTACTGGTGGTATGAAATGGCAGTTGAAAATGTAAGTCCGCCAGTTTCCCTTATCGTAATGGCGGGCACGCCGGTGAAAGCTGTTTGGAAAGCAATGATTGTTGGACTTAAAGCGGAGAGAGCAGTAGTCATGTCTCATGACAAGCATGTGATTGGAGTTGTCACTTATGGTTTGTATTTAAAAGAAAATAATTAAATATAAAATGAATTATAGGCACGCCTAACAATTTGTGACCTGTTGACCCTGAATTTTGCAGAAAATTTGATTGCGTTGATGAACAGTGCTCATGAGGAAGTTCCAGTTGAAGATATTTGTTACAAACAGTTTGGGATCATTGATAGCAAGGCCAGCTTTCCTGAACTAGAAATACTGATGCGAAAATACTATTGGGTTATTAATGCGCATCACTTGAATTATTATGGGGATGACAATAAGCCAGACTGTCCCCAGCAATCGGAGGAAGTTATAGGTGCTGTTAATTTAGGTACCATTAAGAAAACATTCATATATATAACACATTCTATCTAGTTTTTAAAATAAACTTTTTGATTGCAGCCGATTTCATGAAGTACAAAAAGAAAGTCGAGGCTCATCACCTAACTGAATTCGGAATACAAATGTCGGATGGCATCCCGAGTGAGATTTGGTTGGACAAGTTCCTGGGTTCGCAGAAATGAACGAAAAACTCCCGTAAAATAACTTTTGGACATCAGTTACCAAACTTTATTCAAAATTCATTGTATGGATTTTCATTATTTCAACAATAATACTTTTGAGCAAAGTCCGTCAATAATATCCTCACAAATAAAATTGTTTTGATTATCCCTAATTTTTGGAGCAACTTCTCTCAGATTTTGATTACTTTGGCACAAATTCGAGAATTTCCATAAGGCAGTACGTAAGCTCTTACCCTGATGAGCGATGACGTATGAAGTTTCGTAATTAAATAATGTGACTACTCCATTAAAAAAGCGTTCCTCTTCAATGGCTTGGCGGTAAGAAAACGGAGATATTGGCTGAACAACCAGAAGGTCTGAAGTGGATTTAAGTATTTTAAAAAACTTCGATTGTTCGTGAATTACTTTTACATCTTTTTGAGGAATACGACACACGATTCCATGAACCACGGCCCAATGAGCGGCATGTCCGTTCCGTAAAGACGGGCTGTGGTTATAATCTGCATCATACCTGGAAAAGTATGCCGCTTTTAGCTAATATTTAACAAATATTTCAAATTAATAACTTCATGATCTTACGGGAAAAGTACTGGGAGACCTTTCACCAAATGCCTGATCACTTTCTGAAAACTTTTCAGACCCTTCCCATCTTCAGTTTCATCATCAAGAGGCAAAATTTCAGAGTGATGAGAAGCTCCAAACATTTCTGCCAATAACTTCATTCCCTTCAATGAAAACATTTCTCCTTGTTTTGTAAATCCTGCATCTTTGGCTGCTTGCAGAAGTTTGTTGGGGCACACAGGTTCCTTCATTTTCCTAAGTAACTCAAAAGCCTCAGCCAGTGCCACCAGTCCACACCTATGTACATATACGAATGTAAAAAGCAAAATGTTCAATTTAGCATCAGTCAAGGTTTTATGTTCGAATGCATATTTTTAAAACTTCTTACATCGGTCCATTTTGTAAAATCATCCTTTTCAAAGGCACTGTTATCACGAGCGTTATTGCACCATCTGCTTCAGAAACTTGACTAGCAAGAAACGTTTCCACTAGGTTAGATACTTGTGTGATGAATTCATCTTCTTCCAATTCCTTCGTCTCAACTTCCCCCAATTTACGTTTGTCTTCAGAAATTCCATAACTATTCGGTCCGTTTGATATTGCTGGAAATAGTGGAGGAGGAGGAGGTGGTGGTGGAGGAAGAACAGGGTTGGAAGCCATGTAATGCCGGACCTTTCCTTTCCTGGCTCCTCAATTACAGTTCAATATTATTCAAGTGAATACGTTCCCGCTGATGTGCTTTGATGTAATTTGGTCAAACCCGAGCATTTCATTGCATAATACATAACTAGGAAGGCTTAGAGAAAACAGTGTGATAGAATATATAGAATCTCTTTGCTTTGGGTTTTGTTGAGATTCTGCATACAAGAGGACTTCTCTCTATCCTCTTTCCCGTGATATTTTCTTTAGACGCATACATACTACTTTTTTAACATTCAAGGTAAGGTAATGTAACGCAAAGTTCATGGGAGTCGGATGCTACTACTGAACTGAAGTGAACAACCTGATACGCTATAATGTATTTTGTAATGTAAATGCAGAACTCAAGCTGTTCAGATTCTGCGGAATACACATTCACGTTCGTCCTCTGTAATGCCCAGCCGAATTTTTACTTTATAATCCCTAGAGAGCATTGTGATGTACGGATGTACGTGGCTTTTATGTAGTTTCCTTCATAGAAACTTCTTGTTTGGCAATTTTTTCGTACGGATGTGGATGTTTACACTTAACTCTCCAGTCAGATTTTATCAACTCCTAAGTCCTGATTTAATAAATTAAGAAAATTAAATAAAATCAATTCCAGGTGAAAGTTTGCTGTTTAAAGGGAAATCACGTCGTCTTCCAACAAAATGCCGCCCGTTGTTCTAGAGCGACCCAAAATGAGTCGCGAAATGTGGGACGCCCTAAAGTCGCAAATAGTAAGAGAACGACAGCGGAAAAAGCAAGGTGAGATTTTTAATAATCATCTTTCTAGCAGTCACAATATTGAAGAAAATTAAAACACCTATCACGAACGAACTATGAACATTATTTTTTAACGTTATCCATCCAAGAACAAACGAGGTTTGATACGCATAACAAAAGAAGTATAATAATTAATATTCCAAATATAATAATATTGAATGCGATGTTATAGTGGAGAAGTATTCGGAGTGCGAAATATCGGCAACTACTCAACGGGAATGCAATTGCCTCCTGGGCAAATGTTCTTGCAGCAAGTCACACTCACTCGCCCACCTAGTGCAGTATACAAGGGAGTTCCGGTGTCACACCCACCGGCTCATTCAAGCCACACTTTGCTACCACCGGTAAAGTGTCGTTCTCTTTCCCGATATGTACTTAGGTATTTGAATATTTGAAAAACGATTATCTTACATTGTTCGAATTTAGGGAGCTTTAAAAAGGTCAAGGAGTCCTTCGCCTCCATCACATCAACCCAACAATTACAAATTCGGACCGTACAAACCACCGCCTCATGCAATGCACCCTTATCCACACAGTGAGTAATTGAATTTTGTTTTTAAGAATTACCTGGAACTTTTTGTGGATTTTTGGAAAACAATTAATTTGCTGTATGCCAATGTATTGGGCTTTTCTCAGAGCCGGGTCCCGGGGTTGGCGGTCTACAGTTTTTTCCTTCACAGTCAATTCAGCAGCAGCAGCCACACACAACTCCTCCGACGTTTTCAAGTGGACATCATCAGCCGCCTACGCAGCAGCAGGGAACAGTTTTCACATACGCTGGAGCACCACCCTCAAGATCCCCACAGTCTACACCTAGTGCCCGCGACGATCCTCCGAAGCATTCTACAATTTACTTGCCTCACGGCACTGCTGTGCCCCGAAGTTATGTGATGCATCCTGCAGTTGAAGTTCGGACTGTAAGCGGGCATTTACTTCTCGTTTTGCGATTTGTTTGTACGTATGTGGAATTCTTGCAGCGTATCCTAAATATTGTTTTTGTTTACCACAGCATACGCCTCCTCCCCCTCAAAAATTTGGAGAAGACAGTCCAAAATATTATCCTCCCCCAACTCATACGCTGCCCATAAGGAATTCCACTCATATGACAATACATCCTGGATTGACCATTCAAGCTCCTCAGGTTAGAAACGAGATCACTACATTCTATTCTGTTGATTTAACAGTCGACTAAAGAATTGATAAGATTCTGTTGAAATTCTTCTAGGCAATTTCCACTGGAAGCATAACCTCAGGATATCCAATCAGGACTCAGCCTTCGTCAACATCTTTTCAAGGCAGACCACCTTCTCCACATGTAAGACAATTTCGGTACTCATCCACATTAATTTGACTTGAAATTAAAATTCATGGTTGTTTTTTTCAATGCCTAGATAAGCTACAGCGGCCCACCCGGGGGTCCTCCGCGGTTATCGTACGGCCACCCTCACTCTGCTCACATACAGAATTCAGCACCACATCCAAATGCACCAAGGTACAATATGCCTCCTGGACTGCAACGGGATCGGGATTAAAAATGTTTTGAATGCATCTTTCATTTGTTGATATATGTATTTTGATTTTAACCACGTTTTGTATGATTTAATAGAATATACAATAAAATTAGTATTGTTAAAAGTTAATAGTTAATGAAAATAAACCAGCAAAAATGATTTTAGAATAAAAAATATTCCCAACATAAGCTTGTATGGAGTATTTTATAAGGTTAGTTTAAAAATAATTATGATTTTATTTGTAGCCAATTTCGTGGTTATTTATAAACTTTGAAATCGACATGCGTATAAAAATTTTCGCTCGATTTGGCATTAAATGAAGGATAATAGCTGAATATTTTAGAGGATGAGATTGAAATTCATAGTTCACTTATTTTGGAACAATTTTTTCGAGTTCCACTTCATTCTTATTTTCTTGAAAAACTGACGGAGTTAGGGTGGAAGAGAAAACCTTGCTTTCTTGTGCCTCTTTCAAAATGGTTGGTGGACGTGTGGTTGTAGTCGTAGTCGTGGTAGTTGTAGTGCGCTTAGTTAACATTGGTGCGAGGGTAGATTTTTTAGCTAGTTTCGATTTTTGACCTGGAAGTGGTGGCTGTGGAATGTTTCCCTGTGCCAAAGCTGTCGCTACTGCCTCCGGTGTTCCAAGAAGTTCAGGGATCATCAATGGTGGCATGTATCCAGTCTCGTGGTGAGCCCACATAGGTTGTTGCACTAACTGGGGCTGCATCAAATCCGAATATTCTAGTAACTCGTGGGTTGGTATAAAATTTGTCAAATGATTTAGTGAGGGAGTTAGATCTTCATGGAGAGGGTAGAACGTAGTATGAATAGAAAAAGGAGATACTGAGCTTATCAGCGCATCTTGATTATCAAGAGGAGCATTGATGTAGTCCCCTTGTTGCTCTTCCAGCAGCGCTCGTTGCTGTTGAAGTTGTTGGATCTGCAGTTCCATCAATTCCATTTGCTCCTGTTCGTATTGTTTCTGCTTTTCAATCTGTTCCTGAAGTTGGATGTGTTGTCGGAGATTTTCCAGGGGTAGCCAGACCAGCACTCCAGCTTGGGTCTGATGGTTATTTTGGGCCAAAGATCTGGGCGAAGAAAGTAGCCAACTCAGAGGGTTGTGCCTGCAAAAGCAAATGGGAGTCAAGAATGGCCGTCGGAAAAAATATGCATTGGGGCATACTGAGAATATCATGCATCTACTTAAAGGATAATTATAGCGTTTTATGGTAAATAAATTGATCAATTACTGCATATAATAGAGGTAATCTGCTGGGATAAGGGAGATTTATTTGCGAAGGGAACAATACTAAATGAGGACTAGTCATCTTGAATTTTGAACTGGTGCTTATTGAACAGGATAACAGGAACAAATTTAACAGGCTTAACAAAAAAGCAAGACTACAGGTCTGACTGGTTTAAGTTGGAGTAACGAGGAGTGTAGTAACTAGCGGTTCGTCTAATATGATTGTTACTACTATCATAGTTATTATTCAAATTGCTAGTATACTCAAAGCCAGATGGGTTATGTTGCTGGTAATTGGCAAGTGGTTGGTGTTGACTTTGGATATAGGGTCCTCCAACAGGTCCCTGATGAAACCCAACTCCAGCCTGATACCCATTTCCAGGGTAAAATCCATTACTGCTATATGGAGGATGGTTCATGTTGAAATTGTAACCCATGTCTAGGCCAAGGCCAACTCTATCTTGGATAGGGGTGGGCCTGTAGAGTTGAGGTCTCTCGAAACTGTGGTCTGCATACATATACGGGTGGAACGGGCCATAGTACCCACCACCACCCCCTCCGGCGGATGCCCCAGCGTGAGCATATTGGAATTGAGGAGATCTTTTCGCTCGGGAGAGAATGAAGCTGTGAGCTATGTGTATCACAAGAATATACAGATGCTTTTTAATTCGTATTCAAACTAGAAACAAATTTGTCTGCCTTAAAAATATTTCCACTTACAGTCACCTTCCTGACCCCATGATGCAACAGCTAACGAAATCACTATTAAAATTTGAAAGGCACCCATTATGATATGTGCTTCCTGTTCAACTACAAAATTGAGAATGAAAACCGTTGAAACAGTGATAGTCAATTTTATGCATTATTTTTCCACAGTAAATTTTAAACTGTAAGCTTATGCTCATCGTTATCAATTTCCAGTTACCTCCATAAAACAAAAGGATTTTCCCATAAACTTGGAAGTTTTCATTGTTAAATTGCAAGATTTTGATTTAAGCACTATATTAAATAATCTTGATACACTGGCTATGCTTATAAGCATTTCATGAATAATTTGTTGTACAACTTTTCTGTTCCAAAACAAACGCAGTAGCAGTGAAGTATACATATCTTGATACACTGGCTATGCTTATAAGCATTTCATGAATAATTTGTTGTACAACTTTTCTGTTCCAAAACAAACGCAGTAGCAGTGAAGCATACATGAGGCACGTATAGTGGGCATCTTTTTGCCTAGAGATATAAACATGTAATCGATTTTAAGGAAATAAACACCGCAACATCTTAAATAGCTCAAATTATTTATATCTGAATACCTGCGCATCTGCTGATACTATGGCTATTACCTGATTTGTTCATAATACGTGTTCATTTCACGCATAAATGAATTGGTTCATCTTCCGCGTAATGAGTTCATATGCCAATCGTAATGCAAAGATTTTTGAGTTCATTGCCAATTCGATACGAAAAGCAAGTTAATTCTCTTTCAATTCCTTGAATTCCGTTTATGCTGCCATTGATGCCAGAGGATATGCGACCTGCAGGTGCGCTGATTTTCCCACGCCTTGTTCTCTGGAAGTAGGAAGAACATTGAAACTTTAATATTAGCTAAGTTTTTTGTGAGAAGTTATGAAAAAAAGATGCATAAAAATGAATTGCATTCCAGCTGCTCTCTTCAAAATATATAATGCTACACAAGAATCAATGACCATGACTTTACGAAAATGTTTGCTATAATTAGAGAATAGTCCAAAATATGAGCACTATCCATCACAAAAGATACGCACAATTAAATCATTCCGGGGGAAAGTGAGACTCATAGTTTCCTGTTCGTTTTATTTTTCAAACAATTATCTCTTAAAAAATAGTTTATTTGCCATAAACTAATTCCATATTGAATCGATGCGGAGTACCGAAAGTATATTCCAATTTAGCAAACGTTATTACTGATATTTGTATCGTTTAAACTAGGTATTATAGTACAGTACATAAGTAGATATATGTAATACTAAGCTGTAAATATGTATCTCAAAATTAAAACCTTGTTTTTTGCATAACAAAACTGTAGCCGTACAGTTGGTTGTGGGAATCAGTCTTACAACTACATTGCAAGAAAATTGTATGTGACACACTTTATCAACGCCTTTTTCCCTTTGACTTCCAAATGCTTAGTCGGAAACCCTTTCCTTTATAACCCCTTTCACCCGATTCCGCGGATCCAGAGGCAGAGCCTTCCTCCGACACAGGAACTCTAAACTGAGAACCTGCATCTTCCAAAAATGTCATAAATTTTTGCAGATGGTCGTGGCCCGCATCGTAGTATTGCCTTTGTGGGGGTGGTGGTGGTGGGGGAGGTTGGGTGGGTGGTGGTCTGACGTGGTAGTGATGATGATGATGCACTTCAGTTGATGCGCTGCTTCCACCGCTGTTCACTTGACCGCCCTTGTTTTTCCAAATTTGAATAGAAACTCCTTCGTTTCTATTTCTCTTGCTATCGATATCCTCTTTTATTTTCTGACCAAAAAAGTCTATATCAGTTGCAATTTGCTGAGGGATTTTTGACAATTTATCTAGTTGCTCTTCGTGGGCTTTTCTGATTCTTTCTAGATTTTCCTGCTTCTCCCTTTCCATCTGTTCGAATTTTGCGTCCATTTGCGCTTGGAATTTCCGAAGTTTTTCCTCCTCTTCTTGCTTGTTAACCTCAATGTAAACTGATGCTTGCTTTCTTGGCGGAGGTGGAGGTGGGGGAGCGTTCACGTGAAAGTGATGATCTACAACTGTGTGATGATGATGGTGATGATCAACTATCGTTGTCTGAGCTGGTTCTGGAGGAAGAACTTGCAGTGGAGGGAGAGGTGCTGGAGCACTCCATCCTTCACTTTCCACTTGCCCTTCTGATACGCCTCCTTCCACAATTACAATTTTATGCTTCTTGAAAGGCGACCTTCTATAGCGGTTCTTTCCTGCTAAAATTCAGTGAAGTTGTTTACGTGTTTCAACATTCAACTTCGGTTCAAATTGTATTGCATAATGATTTTTTTCGTTTCATACCTTCGACTCCTGTTTCCAGTGTTAATATTAGCAGACATGCTATCAAAACACTAGTAAACAACTTTATCACCGGCAGTCTTCTGGTAGACATGCTTTATACTTGTTTGTAATTTTCCGAAAATTAAAAATCTACAATTCATTAACAGCCAAAAGTGTGAGATTGAATCCCTACCGTTCCACTAGAGATTATGCGACTGACTGACTTGCCATTTTGAAGTTTGCAAGTCTAATAAATGGTCACGGTTTTGTGCCTTTCGGATTTGCCCTTTCGTGAGATCCGCAAGTACGTGTGCCCAAGTTTCTGAGAAATATAAGTTTTCTCTTCAAGATAATGCCTAAAGATCACGAATATGCATCCCTAAACTTCGATATTATTATTAGATGATTTCATCTTGAACAAAACGCTTTCCATGAAGGAAACGTAAATGCAACATATTAATCCACAGTCAATCCCAGTATGAATTCAGCCTGGCTTAACTTTAAAAGCTGCTATTGATGCATCAAGGCAATGTCGTCATCATAAATGAGGGGAAATACATGCATCAAGTATACATACAATATTTTACTTTTACAATTCACAGGTACTTCGTACTGAATTTTAATTCTTTCTTTGAAAAAATTGTGTAGCTATTACCTAATAATAAAAGTCCAGTCTGGTCAGATTTGGTGAGAGTGAGAGCAACATCAAATCAAAATCCGTCAGAGCAGCAATGTACTTGCTTATTACCGGGAGAAAATGCACGCTCCTAATCTACACTTATGCGAATCAAGAGGTAAACAATCATTAAATTTTTATATTAAAGTACCTAAAGTCCGTTCGCGTTGACCACAGTGCATTTCTACATCATAGTTCATCATCATAGCTCAATCTCCTCATGATAAGCCTCGGGCGGGTAGATGATTGTTTTAGTTTTCAGATTCTTGTAAAAACGCGCACGTCCTTTTACGTCATAAGATTTGCCACTTTAGCATGTTCTGTAAGATATAAAAAATGCTCGGAGTTCGAGTTCAAGTATTTAATCTGCCCTTTATAATCAGTGCAACCAATTTTATTGACCAAGTAAGAGGTGAAAAACAACTCTGCCTGTGCTATTATGAGAAAATTTCTAGTGCTTGGTTCATGGCATGCGGTTTGATGAGTAATGCATTCTGGTTTCATCAAAATATTATGCGAGCTCTTCATATTTTTACAGAGTTCGAATCACGATTTTTTCAAAAAGGATTAATTTGC
>JAHZNI010001461.1:0-12832 GCA_027744415.1 Seira ritae | reverse complement strand
CATTAGAAATCAACATGTTATGTTTGATAACAGTTTTACGAGCAGTTAAAAGAAAATTCATTGCGTATGTACATACATTTCTACTTACTTCAAAGCCAATGGGAATGCAATATGGAAATAGAATGAATACGTCTTGTAATAAATCTTTCAAATGGGATCTTCCAATCCATGAAAGCTGAAGCTGGCTGAATTTATTTATTTAATGTTTCATCACATATCACATCACATCGCTTTTTTCTGAAAAAATTCGTAGAAATAAATTTGGGTTAATTTCAAGAGAAATTAGAGTTGATGGTTTTTGGCAAAAGTGAAATGAAGTATGTATTTTAAGAAGAAGCACGTTTTTGGATTAAGTCTTCTTCCTATGTCAGTGTCAAAATTTTTATCGGAAGTGAAGGGCGAAATTATTGGCGATACATGTGTAACTATTTAAGACGAGCCCTGTCATGTTATCGTTTGCCGTGTGCTAAAATTAGCACTGCCCTTTACATCGAATTTGCAGTCCATAAAATTCTTGGACAGTCGTGTCGTGTAGGTATCTTGTATTTTATTTGACTTGACATATTGCGTCAGTTCCCATTAGCAGACATATGGTTTTTGGCAAAAGTGAAATGAAGTATGTATTTTAAGAAGAAGCACGTTTTTGGATTAAGTCTTCTTCCTATGTCAGTGTCAAAATTTTTATCGGAAGTGAATGGCGAAATTATTGGCGATGCATGTGTATCTATTTAAGACGAGTCCTGTCATGTTATCGTTTGCCGTGTGCTAAAATTAGCATTGCCCTTTACATCGAATTTGTAGTCCATAAAATTCTTGGACAGTCGTGTCGTGTAGGTATCTTGTATTTTATTTGACTTGACATATTGCGTCAGTTCCCATTAGCAGACAAAGAAAAATCCTGGAACATCACAAACGTCATTTGAGACGGAGCATCTCAATCTCTTATGCTTTACTTGGTATTTCACAAGTCATAATATAACTATGAGTAAACAAGACTTTCGCTGGAGGAGATGGACCTAATGCTCAGTGGTCGATCTAATTTGATTGTGAATTTCATTCTTCATCCTGTTTGTAGTACATTATAAAATGTTGAGCACCCCTGATAGATAACTTTCGCATTAAAAACCTCTAAGCTTCCTTTGATCGGGGAGCGCGAAAAAAATCCTATTCAGTAAAGATAAGACTATAAGACATGACTCAGTTGAAGTTGACAGTTCGACTTCAGCAAAGGCCGAGCAAGGTCTATCTCATTTGGCTAAATCATTTTCACATTCTCATTTTCAACTCAACCCATGTAAAAAAACAGGTTTTTTAGGGAGATCGAGTCTCAAAAAATCTCTAGTTTAAATAAATCTCGTAAACGTGTGAGTACGTCAAAAGTCTAAACAATCTACTTAAGTGCAACAATAAACACTGCAAAAAAGAACATAAAGGTAGAGAAACATTATCATTCCCACAAATACCTCGAATATCTCATTCCTCTGGTGACTTGACTAGCAATAGCACATGCATCACATTTCATCTCAACAAAAGCTCAGCTCTGCAAGGTTAACTAACAACACTAACGAAGCCAAGTCAAGCCAAAGTTTTTTTAACGTGATTGTGATTATTCAGTTGCAGCAACGAACTTGCAGCGTTGATGTTGATACATACCTAGATAGGTGACTATGTATATAGTAGTAAACCAGAAAACACGACAGACAACGCTTTCATAAAAAAATCTATCATTTTACTCTAGAGCGTTTCTAGGTCTTAACCGTACATGTGGTTGTGGCAAAAGTGTTTTTTCTTCTTCATTGAATTGATCACAGTACGTGTTTGAGTTGTTCACATTCAAAATAATATTTGAAGAGAGTGAACATGATCTGATCCTGATCTAATCTATAAGGTGAAGTGATTGTGAACGTATTTAGTCAACATAATGTAGTATAACTTCGGTAGATATGCACTATTCCAATTTGGCTTTCCTCTCCCTAAAGATGTTTTTGTCCATGTCCATGCACACCCGAGGAGAGTCGCATCCGTGTCCATGTCCATCTTGATCTTCGTATTTTTGGGAGAGAGTGGAAAAAAAGCTTTGTCTCTTCTTGGAGCTTCTTCAGAAGTTGTCAACGTGTTCTAGTGGCGTGGCTTGACTTGACCTGACTTGCGTCTTCCTCTTCTTCTTCTTCCGTTTTAAGTTTTAATTTTTTTTCTAGTCGAATTTTTTTAAAGATGAGTCTTACGGATATGGTGCCAAATAGGTTAAGGTTTAGATTAGTATGTTCGTGTGCCTTAGTTTTCCTAAGTTTTAGTGCATTAGTGAATGGAGCTGTTCCACCGAGGAAGAGACAGTCGAATAATAATGCAAATCAGTTGGAACCGATCAAGTTGGATGATATCTTGTCGGGGAGCTTGGTTGGGAGGGGGTTTTCTGGACAATGGGTTCAGGGGTCAGGTATATATAGATTCAGGATTTTTTTGTATATTTTTTCTCACGGATATGATTATTTTAAGATAAATACATACATGCACGCATTCTATACATTCATCCTATTCAATTGCGAAGGCGTGTGATACGTGCCAGTCCTATTGCATTGTATGCCATGTCAAAGTCATAAAGTGTTATTGCTTTAACACGAGCCCAAATAATTGAATGGATCATAAAGTTTTTTTAACGAAGGCAGACGATATTATTGCTAGAATTTATTGATTAATTTATGAATAGGTAGAAGAACGAATGGGGAACGTGACAAATTGACAGGAAATTTTTATTTGTGATTATAGATAATCTTATACGAATCTACAAGCCATCTGCGGTCCTCAACTACAATATCCAGGATGGGACGGAAGAGATCGTGCTGAATGTCACGGATATTACGGAAAAGCTCGTAAGATATGACGGAAAATTTTAGATGATAGGCTGATATGATATACGAGACAAGCGAAATAAATTAGGGAAATACACACGTGTTTTCCGGGAGCATAAAATATTTTTCGATTGCTTTTCATAAGATATGACGGAAAATTTTAGATGATAGGCTGATATGATATACGAGACAAGCGAAATAAATTAGGGAAATACACACGTGTTTTCCGGGAGCATAAAATATTTTTCGATGGCTTTTCATTTTATGTTTGTTAGTCGACTAAATGAGTAAATCAAATACAATAGTAACAGCTTCATTTTCCCCCTTTATTTAGCCCCCTGGTAGCCCATTTACAAACCTAATTTTTTCGAGCGATGGAAAATACGCTTTGGTTGAGCACGGACGTTCAAACGTAAGCCTTTGAATCGGAATGTAAGAAATGCATGAAGAAATATTTATGCATGATGTATTTCACTCGATTTCAGCTTTGGAGGTACTCCTCTCTCGCCAAGTATGACATTTTCGACGTTCAGAAACGGTAAAAAATTTATTAAGAATGCCAAAAGAATGCAATTTACAAATAGCTTCAATTGTTATACAATTAAAGATGATTAACATAATATGCATAGTGAGATGGTTGGTAAGCTGGTTCCTCCTGGAGGCTCGGATGATAACCAAGAGACGCTTCAACTTATACAGTGGTCACCCACCGGAAATGGGATTGCTTTCGTGCATAAGTACAATATTTACTATCGGCCCGACGCTGCACCAGGAACTCCTGTGAGGCAGCTTACTTTCGATGGAAACGAGGAGAAGGCACTGTACAATGGAATTGCTGACTGGGTCTATGAAGGTGCGTATTTGAATTTTCAAAACAAATTGTTTTAAGATTACTTCACGGATGATTTTTCCCAGATACCAATTCTCATTGCTTAAATTTATACATTTGATCTATTCAGAGGAAATGCTTGGAGGCCCAACAGCAATGTGGATCTCGAAAACTGGGAAGAATATCGCCTTCATCAAGTTCGACGATTCGAATGTCAGAGAATTCCAGTGGCCTGTTTATGGAGAACCCGGAAGTAATCAATCCATCTATCCTGAGTATAGGAAAATTCGCTATCCCAAGGTCGGAATTGATATTACATTTTGGTGTTTGTCTTTCTTTTTGATAAGATAATAAAAAATATTAAGGTCATGACTGTTTGTAAGGCAGGTAGGAACGCCAAATCCAGAAGCTAACGTCTATGTCATGTCGCTTACGGATGGGAATAGTGTTGCTGAAAAGGTCCAATACACCAATACAAATCTAGAGTAAGTCGACAAAATAAAAAAAGTAATGTTTGATTTAAGTGGGGCAAATTGAGAAGGAACTTTTGTATCTTTAGGGATCTTCACTTAATCGGCACGGCGGCATGGGTTTCTGATGATGACCTTATTGTCGCCACATTAAACCGGGAGCAGACCGTGTCTCAATGGCATCTTTGCACAGTGAACCCGGCTAATTGTGACAAGATCTATTCCTACAGTTTGGAGCATGGCTGGGTGGACATCAACAAACCAAAGGTGTCCAAAGCAGGGGATAAGTTTATCTTCATTAGGTCCCAGACACAGGCGCAAGACAGTAACAACGGAAATAAGGAGTCATACAATCACATTACGATGGTCAGGAAAGATGGTAGCTCTGAAGTTATTACAAAGGGACGCTTGGCCGTCGACAATATCATCGGATGGGATGAAACTCAACATAAAATGTAGGGGCTGAAGGAAAAAAGAAGGATTTTGCATTGATTGGGATAAAAAAGTCTGAAATCGTATTTAATATTGTGTTACAGTTACTTCTCCGGCTCATTCTGGAACGGAAGCCACGCCGACCCAAGCGAATCTCAGATCTATTCTATTTCTGATGACTCTAATTCCAACCAGGACACTCTCAAGTGCATCACTTGTGAACTGAGGAACACCGTTGGAAACAAGTGCCGTGACAATTCCGCCATTTTCTCAGGAAACTACAGCCATTTCATCCACAGATGTGGAGGACCAGACGTTCCAGAAGCCACAACTAGAAATACTGCGGATGGCAGCCCAGTCGCACATCCAGGCCCCACTTTCGTGAACAACACCGCCCTCAGGAACACCCTCCAGACCAAGGTTGTCCCCATCACGAAGGAGTTTGACGTTCCAGTGGGACCAAACGGCAGATTTGTGGCCAAGGTGAGGCTCTACTTGCCCCCTAACTACGACGAGAACAAGAAATATCCCCTTTTAATATCCGTGTACGGAGGTCCGGGTTCGCAGAGTGTTAAACAAACTTATCAAATGACGTGGGAAATGTCATTGGTCAGCGATCAAGGAATCATTTTCGGACAGATTGATGCACGTGGTACAGGCCAGCAGTCTAGTGAGCACCTGTTTGAGCTTCATAGGCAACTGGGGACGGTGGAGGTGCAGGACCAAATCAAAGCAACCAAGTAAGCTAAGAACTTGATGTAGATATGTGTAAAATAAACTTACCTAGTAATCTAAATCATGAACTTTGATTTTCAGATGGCTGATCGATAATTAACTGGCGTTACTACGGTAAATTTAGTCACAGTTGGCCTGGCTCAGGCTTGACCCGAATTTTCAAAACGAAACATGAGTATTGGCACGTTCACGTAATAATGTACGCAAAATTGCTGTTTTTTGCAGACACGATTTACACGGAGCGATTTATGGGCCTAGCCACGGAGGCTGATAACTTGAGAGCTTATGAATCTTCCGATGGGACAACAAAAGAAGCAGTCCAAAACCTCAGAACGAAGCAATACATGATTGTCCACGGAAATGCTGATGATAATGTGCATTACCAACAGTCCATGATTTTAGCACGTGCCTTGGAACAAAATGACATTTTCTTTCATCAACTGGTAATTAGCAAAACTGGAATACTGATTTTAACATCCGCACGTTCGGAAAATAATCCTGTTATTGTGTCATTATTTTTTGCATTACAGAGCTATCCTGATGAAAATCATACAATCGGAAATCTCCGAAAGCATTTGTACCATTCTCTTCAAAGATTCTTGTTTAATGAGTGCTACTCATCCCCTGTTCCAAGCGATAATAGGCATAATGATCCAGGAACGAAAAGCGCAGCTCCATCGAAAACTTCATCGCTCAGTGTAATCGTCTCCATCATAGTCAGTATAAGCACTTTGGTACAACGAGTTTAACTCTTTTTCGCAAATTTTTATGGATTTTTAACTGTGATTTGAAATGTTTGATTTTTAACGGCAAACAATAAAAGAATTTTTAAAGGAAATCTCGTCATTTACATGAACCCTGTTTGTTTTGTTATTACCAGAAGAGTGCAAATGGGGCATTGTAAGAATAAAAAAATCATTCAATTATGTACTGTTTTGAAACGGGAATTCTTTACTTATCATTATCAATAAGATGACTTCATAGACTAGCAGGTAGGGGTCGCAAAATGAAGCTTCATGAAACTCTACGACAATCGATAGACTTTAGCGAGCTTGACTGAGTAGCTCGCGAATGCTCGAATTTACCGCAGTCAAATTTCAAAACTTGAATCTCGTGCGCATTCAAATCAAACGTCAACTCACTAGGCTAGATGCAGGCAAATGCTATTGAGTTACTCGTGAGCTACCCGATTTCGAAAATCAAACCGAGTCCCGGGTAGTATCACGAGGCTCGACCCAAATTGCTATCCCTAACAGCAGGTTTCTTAAAACCGAGGATCTCGATTATATTAGGATGATAGACTTGGACCATTACTTACTACATTGTGTATTTGAGACCGAAGTTTTGTTGTTTATTTGGGTAAACAAGATCATCCAGCGTGTTTAGAGAAGTTACCAGGGCGAGCTATTTATTGCGGATGAGATATGAATAGAATTCGCAGCAAATTAATTAAAATTAATTTAATTATTTATAATAATTAATTTGTTTCATGCATAAATTAATCATAACTCTTAGCATTCACAGCACTTGGTGTTCGAAATAATGACCACAAAAGGTTCCCATTTCTATTTGCACTATAAAATATTTAACTATAAATTCTTTGCACGAAAACTCCTTTTTGATCCATGTTACAACAAAGCTTTTTATTCACAAATCATACATTATATTTTTACAATAATACACGTAATTTGCTAACACATACAATGGTATTGAATCATACATATAAACATAAACCTATTGGATATACTTACAATACAATTGTGCAAAAATATCATAACCAAAATTCATAATAATTTCATGTTTGCTTGCGATTTCTTGCGAGTAAATATATATTTTTTCACGGTTGAGTTGAGTATTAAGAAATATGGTTTGATCTCTTACCGGAGTACAAAAAACTCCTGGCTTATGATTTGAAGACGCGACGTACATATTAAATTAAGTTCGCGAGATTGGTTTGGCATAATCTAAATATAGACTAAAAGATGGCCATGCATTTTAGGTAAATTATTTGGATTTGTTTAGCCTAGCCAAGTAGGGCTAAAACGCTCTTGGGATTGGGAGGACCCCCAATGGGTCCCAGAGGACTGAAGGATTTCAGAAGGGACCTGAATGAAGAGCGGAAGGCTGAGCGGTAGCGTCTCTTCTGAGGTGGAAGAGAGTCAGCCTCCTCACTGTATCTAACTTGGAGATGGGGATGGGCTTGGGGATGAGAGTGTGGGATTCCAATTGGAGGTGGGGGAGGTGGAGGTGGATGGATGGCGTCAACTGCACTTCTAATCTCCTCATGAACTCTCAGGGGGTCTGATGGGATGTATTCCTCTAGACCGTTCGAGTCGGACGCCCCAGAGGAGTGATAATTAGCGTTGTTTTCGTGGATCAGCTCAGCAGAGGAGCGACCATCGCCAGGGTGACGTAATCTCAGATTTAGGATCGTCCTCGGAGGTGGTGGGCCTGGAGGTGGGGGGCCAGGTGGAGGAGGAGGTGGGGGTGGTCCGGGATGGTGGTGGTGTTGATCATGATCTAGGGAATCGTCGATGAGGGAAATTGGAGACGTGACTAGTCTTGGGTGATGAACAGGGGAAACTGAGGTGAGGGCGTTGGTCGATCCGTCGATGTGAATCACGGACGGAGAGTGGCTTGTGAAAGGACCGTCCGTAGAAAATGCGCTCTTGCCCTCGTCGAGGAACTGACTGCCTTCGTCGCCTCCTTCATCAAGAGAAAATGTTTCTACATGGCCTGGACCCAAATTCCGGAGTTCGTCGAAATGGATGACTTTGATCTGTATTACATGAACAATTATTTTCTCTTGAAAAATATTCAAGAAAGAAGTTTAACTTTGAAAATATTGAAACCTTACGTGTGCGAAAGCCGTATTTGGCACTTCTCGAACAAGATGCTCCAAGAATGCTGGTCCATGTCCGTCCTGGACATGCTCAGAAACGAAAAGTCTCCTATCGAAGGGATATCCCATAGGTCGAGCATCCGGATACTTGTCTCCCATCACCCCACAGAAGATGTACGCTGGTCTACAATTCTGCTGGTCCCTTCTCTCCGGTTCCACATAATCCTGCTCTGAGTCAGTGACAATCGCGAACACGTCGAAAGATAGACCCTCTCTTGTTCCCTTGGGGATGAGGAGGTGATGAGGCCATCCACAACCACAGAAGGGCATTGTATTGTCGTCGTCCTTTGAGAGTTCCCGAAGACTGCGGGGGAAGTCGATGGTCAGCGGAGTGTCGATGGACCTTCGGCGGATTGTGTTCATGCCAACCTTGACTGAAGTTTTAGAAAAATGCCAAAACCTGAGTCATGATCACATCACATCCATGGAATTAAAAAGGTATGAATTCTTACGTGGCACAGTGAATGTATCCAAAATGAACATGAAATGCCTTTCCTCTTCCAAATTATATCTGCGACCTTTCAAATCATACCTCGGTCCCATGAACAACCTTACTGTCACCGTTTTCGCGTGATTCGCGAAATTCTTGCGCTCCTTTGAATAGAAATAATCTTTTTAGTGATTGTATTCTGTGTCTGTTTCATTTCATTTCAAATTACGTCATCTGTTCTCTTTCTTACAATCTTTAGCTCATATTCAAAGTCTTGATGGTCCAAATGCTGATGACATGCCCATAACGGCCCACGGACAAAGCTGCGATTAAAATCTAAGCCACGAGACAAGTCATATCGCCGACTGCTCCAAAACGTGTGAAGCACATTTGCGGGTAGGTTGTTGGACTGAACTTTCAAACTGTGAATGCCGACGCCATGTACTAACAACGGCCAATCGCCCTAAAACAATAAAAAAAATAAATTCATTGTCTCAAGTTTCTATTTCAATAAATTCGACACGACATGCACGAAAAACAGATCTATTTGGATTGGCTTGGATTAAGTTTAATGATCCATTTTCGTAGCTTTTTATCAGGATTTATTATTATTTGACCGCAAAACCTCAAACAGTTTAAGACAAAATGCATTTCTTTATTATGCAACTGATTTGCATTGTCAATTGCAATTTACAATTACTTTTGTAATCCCAACAAAACGCACGGATTTAAAAATTATAAGTAAGTACCTGTGTCAATTGGTACGGTTGAAGGGTGTTCTTGTAGCGGTTGAATATGTTATCGATGAATTCGTGGTAAGGGTAGAACATCACGTCACGCATAGCCGTCGAGGCTTCACCCATTACACCTATTCACAAATATAGAAAATAGATATTTAAATCATAAACCAATCATGATATTTTAAAAGCATATCCGACCCATTCACTGCAATAATTGTGCAATATGCAAATATATGCGCATTTTTCAGAGTTTCGGAAATAAGCGAACGTACACATGTTTTACAAAAATTGTAAATTAATGGGGAACTGATCGGGTTAAGGGTTACGCTCATCTACCTACTTGAGAAATTTCCAGTATTCCAACAATGCAAGGAAACTGCAACCTAAACGGTTAGTTCTCATTATTTTTTTCTCTAGCATCACGTAGCACATTCCTTGAAATGTCGTCTTTGGGACAAATGCGACCATTAAGTAATTATCTAAAAAGCAATTTCCGGAAGTTGCGCAATTCTCTATTTGCCTTTGGAAGCAATTTTAGAACCATCAGTGAAAAACGAGAGGACCTCGCTGAATTTCATTGCAAACTGTAGGTATATGCATACCTACATACCTATATTCATTTTTAATCACCTTCGTCTTCTCTGTGATTAAGATGATTATGACATTATTTGGCACATGCTCCCCATCCAAAATACAATTTTTGACATTGCATCACAATACATATAATCAAATCACATAAGCTAAAACTTTTGAAACTTGCTCGTAAAAGCAAACGAAGGAGGAAATGATAAGGAAAAAAGTTCAAAAGAACAACCTAAAAGGTTTAAAATTAGATTTCAATTTCTTTTGTGTTGCGAGAACTTAAATTTAAAAAAACTGTTCTCCTTTAAACATATTTCCTTTATTCTCACATGTCATTTGAAATAAATGGAACTCGTGTGTCATTACTAACGAATTATGTAATTCCTTCTTCTTAAATCCTCATCCTCAACTTTAATTAGAGTACAGCCTAAGCCTAGCGCAAGTCCTAAACCTAGCTCAATCGATAAGGATCAGGTCTGACTTGGGCCATGTGTGAGTAAGTACACCAACACATTTCAAATTCAAGATGATAAGAACCTCCCCATTTCGTAATGGATCTAAGCTGTACCCACGCATATTAGGTATTACATTACGTGACTCTGATTATGATAAGGAATGCGTTATTTGAAAAAAATAACGAAAAAACTCTAATCTCGCTGACCTTTAAAACGATAAACCATTTTATTATCGAAATCGTGAGGGAAAAAATCGAGCGTGTGCACTAGCTTCAATTCTTCGTGAAAAAATGGGCTATGGCTGCAGCTACGCATGGGCATTCAATTCAAATTCATGATAAACGAAATTAAGGATGAATTACGGCGGTTTGAAAGAGAATTGAGAAAAAAATTGTTGACGTAACGCAACGCAACAGATAGGTTCTTATGAAAAGGAAAAGTGTGTAAAAGAAAAGTGCGAAAAATGAAGCGAAATTAATTTTGAAAAGTTTGAAAAATTGCATTAGCCATACTCACCAGGAGGCAAACCGAGCTCGTCGCGTGGCTGAAGATTGGTAGATGGTGGTGAAGCGATAAAAAAGAATATAATAGGAAGGAATAAGAAAAATATGAAATGGATTAGCTAATCACTCAACACAGTATAGAACATGGAAAAAATTTGAACCTGATTAAAGGCGTTTTATTAATTAGCTTACGTCCAAAGACAGCGAAATGATGTTGTGGCCGTTGTTATGAATGCCGTGATATCCGTAGTATTCTGAAAAAATTAATATGCATTAATTGAAATACGGAAAATTATGCAGATCCAGAGATGCATGAGAATTCCAGAATTTTTAAGAAATTGCTGATTAGCAATATCAGTTCTTTTATAGGAAATCGCGAAACTTTTAAACAATACCCAAATACGCATTCATATTATGTTTGGCCGTATTCTCAAGAATTGTTTAAGTATCATAATGCCCCATCTCAACGAGAATGACAGTTTGACGAAAAACTCTTAGCTCACCGTTTTGAAATAATTTCTTGAAAATTCTAATGTTGTAGTTTAGCTTACCTGGGTTGATTGAATATGCATTTGCTTCAACCGTGTTTCCGAGAATGTTGATTCCTTCATCCGTGTCCAAATACACCGGTTGTCCATAAGACTACAATAATGGCAAAAATGTGAAGATAATAAAAAATGTGACCATTTGTTAACTGGGAGGATGAGGAATTTACTTATGATGGACTTTACATACATCAATCATTTGACCAAGTGAAATTCCCTCGAAAATCCTGTTGAGTTGGATGGTCCTGTTCCTCACACTTACGAAGAATGGTGCGTTTGGCAGTCTGTTTGACATGATATCCTAAATCCAGAAAAATCAGAAGCTTTCTATAATGCTGCTATCTTTCTGTCATGTTAATTTTCATGAATAATAAATTTTAATTTCCTTTATACCTGAACGGGTACACCAGGTGGTCTTGCGCTCCAGCTAATTTCGGAGTTACCATCATGCAAGTGAGGATTGTATCCGAAGGGAATGCGAGAGCCAGGTTGGAGGTTGAAAGGTCTTACGGGAGGTAGTCCAACGGATAACCGTTCACAATGGTATCTTTAAAAAATCAGTTGGCAAATGTTCTTAAATTCGTCATTCTGTTTTTGAGTAAAATGAAATCAGTAGTGGAATGGAATGCTCATCATTTAACCTACCTGGCCAACATGGTATGATGCATGAAGTAGAAGAGCTCACCTATTTTTACGAAGAGTAAAAATGAAAGCAAAAGTGATAATTAAGTATTTTGTTATCTGCTATTTCGTTGATTTTCAAATTGAATTGTTTTTATGGGATGCTAGCCAAGCCGAGCGATAAAAAATACATTGTGTAGCGCAAATTGCGATGCGTAAACTAAAGAATTCAAGTAGCAGAAATAGGATGATTCAGAGTTTTGGCTTTTTAGATAAATTATTTATGAAACGGTTAATTCTTCTATTTAGGCAAAATAGTAACGGAAAATCAGGCGTAATATCTAATGAGTTTTAGCATCAATTTCGCATTATAAAAGAGTTTTAAGTCTTACAGCGAAAACCATTCGATACCGAGGATTTATAAGTAAAATAGGTTAATGTTCTTACAGGGATAAATAAGCTACTATATCGATATGATTTTTGCATTAGTAAGTTATCATCGAAAACGTCTAAAATGCCCATAACTCTGATCAAGTTTATTTCCTAAGCCTATTTTAGAGAAAAACATTCTTACCCTCTCTATCTTGGCGACCGCGCTCCCCATTGATCGGATATGCCAAATGCCTGCAAAAAAAATTTGCTCGCGTGTATGCATTCGATGTTGCAGGAAGATGTAAAAATATTATTGAAAATTCCTTCTTGAACTTACCAATACCAATGATGAGCATTCATCATGACC
>JAHZNI010001460.1:0-18405 GCA_027744415.1 Seira ritae | reverse complement strand
GAAATATTATGTCATTGCCGCCTCAGCTCTACATTTCGCAAATGAAATACTTCATTCACGAGGAATGTGAAGTGGTACTAGTATTACGTAATAATGAATGCAAAGAGCCAAAAAATCCATGACGAAACAGCCTCAAAGCTCGAAAGTAAGTTTGGTATAAGTGCCACTTCCACTTCACGTCAATTCTATTCTGATATATGCAGCAACAACAACATTCGTTACTACAATAAAGTTCTCATCTCATCCATGAGGCGAGTTCTTGTGAAATGCAAAATTATATATTTTTTGGTAAAGAGAAGATGACAAGTTTGTCAAGAATTTGGGATGACAAGGAACAAGGAATTGCAAAGTAGCGTATTCTGTTCATTAGAGAAGTTTTGCAGAGTTCACTTAACATGCTTTGAATTTTAACGGAGACAAGTCTCATTTGTTAAAATCTTGAAAAAATATTACACGTCCGCCTTGATATACTCGAGCTGAGCTGCTGCTATGAGAATAGGAATCGAATCCAAATTCGGATTCGACGACACAAGTGAAAACTGGAAATTAGTTTGGAGCAGATCAAAGAAATGACATAGTCATCGTCATCAACCAGTGCATGCTTTTCCTTCTTCCATCCAGTCTAGTCCTAGTCTAACCTAATTGAAGGAACGTCGTCGTCAACCGTGGCGTGGCTTGGCAACGGCGGTCGGATCAGTTTCAAAAAAATATATTTTCAAGAGAAAGTTTCATTTCTTGAAAGCTCCTCTTCTGTGATGATGTCATCACGCAATAATATCATAAGAGAAAATGAAATAATAATAACTTTAAGTCAGAAAATTTCATATTTTCTCCCACTCACTCCAAAAATTCCCGACAACGACAACCAACCTTTGAGTTTAGTCAAGTATAACTAAGAGAAGTTTTCATCTCTTTGAAATCGAAATACTTAAAACTAGTCTTCCATCTAGTTGCTTTGCTTTGGTGAGGGGAAAGTAGAGGAAAGGAAGAAGAAGGCATGCATCAGGCTTATTATCAAAATTGCTCATTCCCATGCTTCCCGTAAATGCCTTTTCTTGAGATCTTAATTCCATTAATGGTCCCATCTTCCTTTCTCCGAGCTTTAGTTACTTCTGTTTCCCTTCAAAGTTAGTAATAGTAGCAGCGTTGTTTTATTGAAAATTCTAGGAAATCGCCACATGCCTTTCTCTCCGCCTAATAATATTCAAGATTTAGGAAACCACTATCTATCTATCTATCTGTGGACCAGACCAGACCAGCCAAAAACTGGGATTCTTGTACAGTATAATCATCAAATCATCATCATCTTTCATGCTGTCTTCAAGCTGGTGCTAGTGTCTTCATGAGTACCTCATATCACATCCTGCCCGGCAAGCTAAGTAAATGCCTTCACTAAAATTTCTGTGCAGACTCTTGGTTAATTCCTCCCTAGCCTTATCAGCCCCAGCATATTACATTACATTCGAATTATTATATTAGCCATATGATGATGTGATGTGAGAGCAATTTTTCCCTGAGAGAGAACTTCTGAGAATTTTATTTTCAGGAAGAAATACTCAACAATAATGAACCTTTGCAGAATTGGTTGGTCGTTGTTGGGTTGGGTGAGCTAATGGTAAAACACTTTTTCACTCTCTTCTTTCTTTCTTTCTGCTGCTTCCTCCCCGAAATATTTTTTTTCAGCACGGAAGAAGAATAGGAATGTAGAAAATGAATGCAATGTGAGTAATATATAATGGAGTCAGTCTGTTCTGGGTCGTGATAGGAGCATATTTCACTTCACATTGTCTTGACTTGTTTAATGTTAGAACACCGTGGAAAACACAGGCCCGAAACATTATGAGGTTTTTGCGGAGCCTTCTCTCTACATTTTTTTCTTCTCATTCACTATGCCGAACCACAAAAGCAGAGGCACTCATTCATCCATTCAGAGTTCCAGAAGACGTTCTTCTACGTCTTTGTTTCGTATATTTTTTTCTGGTTCAGGAAAAAAATTGAACCTCGCCACCATCCACCGCTCACAACGGTTATTTGCGGCTCTGTGGTTGTCGGCCTCTGTCTTATGAGCTTATGGACGGGAAAGAACAGGGAATATATATGAGGCTTTTAGTTCTGCTTCATTTTTATCTTTTACGCGTATATAAAATGCGTGGAGAGCGGGATTGCAATTGAGTCGAGTCACTGTGCAATAGTCATCCTGTCTCCCTTTTTCCCATACAGATTACATGGACTGAGAAGAGTCATTGTGAAATGTGAAAACTTTACAAAGGAAAGTATAAATTGGCTAGTTCAATTCTCGAACAAACGACCAAAAGGGATAGGGATATGGCGCACATATACAAAAATACGTATACAGCTTTGAGAGCGCGGATCATCATCAGTATCATTATCATCTTGGTCTGGGATCATTATAACTTACCAGTCGACTTGATTCCTTTTTTCTTCTCAAGCTTTCTGTTTTATGTCGATTGGGATTGCGCACAACATAAGCTCGTGAATAAACTGCATTCAAACTAATTCCCATTCTTCATTTTGTTCTAAGCTACTAAAGTGTTTTCCGAGGCACAATAAATATTATCTCTTGTGAATCTCACTTTTCCTCTAGCCCCATTGCCTCCTCGTTTTGTGGAAATCGGGAGAAAATGGTGAGATGGTAAAGCTATATTGCCTAGTCCTATCCTGAGCGAGGCGAGCAAACTGAAACTAATGTTTTTATTCCTGTTACATAATGTCTCTTTAGAAAATTGATAGGAATTCTTTTTTTTCTCGATGGGGAATTTAGTCTCGGGCTTTATTTACGTTTTTCACTCCATCTTCTCTCTCCGTGTGCATTATTAAGTATTATTTCAGATGAACAATGCAATCAAGTATAATGCACATCGAGTGAGTGTTAATGCGTCCCCTGAAGTCTGAAAGTTGAGTTCAAGTAATGCAATTGAAGATGAAGTAAGCTCCACTTTACAATCGTTTCGAATTGCATTGCAGTCAATGTATCTACCATTCCAATTCAAATCTAAATTCATTCATATTGCATTCGCTGCTTTGGACAAAAAAGCCTTGGCATTATTATTAGGTATTTGGTCCCCCTATTTTTGCCGCATTGCTGCTGCACTGGAAGCTCAATCTCTCTGGATATATGTAGCTGTAGGCAATGGCAATAGGCATATGCATATGATATTGTATTGTGTTGCATTCATCTCCAGATGAAAGGTACTGTTGAGCTGATCCATTGTGATTGTAAAACTCATTTAGCCTCAGCCTCACACAGATGAGAAAATTGCAGAACTTTTTGTGGAGAGTTGAGGAGACGAATGAATAAATAGGAAAAAACTTTTCGGGCTTCACGCAAGTTGGATATATACTCATTGTGATGTCATGCCTTTTGTCTGGAAAAAGCTCGTCGTTGTATGTACCTCTAGAAGCTCGTAACTCATTTCATTTCATAAAGTGCATAGATATGTATGTATATCCATGCATGTGCTTATGCTTTATCATTGCATCACGTAGGGAGCTGACAATCACAATACAATCGCTACAATTATTTCGATTTCGGTGCTAATGATAGGGCTTATTCCGACATGACATGGGATTGAATTGAGCTCGTGCATATTTTATGAGTATGGTTTCACACTCGAATTTCCCTTATTGAATAAACGCTATGCTACCATAAATTCTTGATGAGATGGGTGAATAATAATTCGGCACACATATTGTTTCAAATCCCTCGTGTTTGTATTTACAAAAGGATTATTAACGGCTACAGTTTTGAAAGTTTCCAGTGTGCACATGAATGCATATATTATTTAGGCAAATATATTAGTGAAATGTTTTCTCTCTATCTCAGACGTGAATAGAAAATCTTCAAAGGATGTAAAGTATTGCATTGCATGACACGTTTTTATGATGTGCTTTTACCATTTCAAACCCTTTTTCTTCAATTCAAGATTTGCTCAAAAGAAGACCTACTTACATTTAAAGTCGTGCACTTAAAAGCATGACCTGAATCTTGTCACGACTGTTGACGAGTTGATGTATCCAGAGCGCGTGAGAGAAAATTAATTAACAACACATCAAAACATACTACTATACTTTCTCCTCTCTTTTCATTCTTTCACTCAGACAAGACTTTCGCTCACGTAGCACGGAAACATGTAGTGCAGCCTCCGACTTTTCCTTTAAAAAATTTTCACGCGGAATCCTTCAAGGAATCTTAAGTAATGCGAACATAAACACTTGAAGCTCATATAATAAAATGCGTGTGTTTTCTTCTTTATGTGAGTCCTCCAAACAGGAAATTCTCTCTAGTGCCTTTCATTTCTCCCTCTCTCTCATTTTCCCTAACACAAGCATGCATACATGCATCCTCAAGAGGATTCCGAGTGTTGTTTATGTACCGTACCGTACATTACTAGAGCTCGTCTCTTAAAAGTTTACCTATTTTTGGCCAGGGAGGTACACGAAAACTTGTCTTGTGACGACGAGAGTAATAATTACAAGAAAGTGATTTCCATTAAGCTAATGAACCTTAGGCTCTCACCTCTCTAAGGTCTTGTATTACAGAGTGCTCACGGTGGTAGCACCTTCTCCCGATGAAAGCTCCCAAATGTACACAAATGATTATTATTATCTGAGAACAATGCTAAAATGACTGGTTTGGCTTCGAGAGACAGCCACAGCGAGAAAAGTTGTCTTTCGATATCTGTCTATCTATATATAAGTACACCTAAAGCGCTTGTTTCCTTAAACCTGCTATACAATATCTCATTCCTTTAAATCGAAGAGAGAAAGAAGTGGAGGCAGTCTAGACCTTGCCTTTCTTATTTTTTACAAAGGAGTTGACGACGCTCTATCTCTAAAATGAAAATAGCGCCATTGTGCTGAGAAAAATAAAGTTTTGTGGAGAGAGTGAGTGAGGAATGTGTGGAATAGCTGTTGAGTCAAGTCCTAATTGATTTTTACTCGAGTTTCCAAGTTTCCAGAATTTTTTTTGGAATATGCATATCGCAAAACGAAAGCGGGTGCTTGGTATACACGTACTATAGTATAAAATATAGCAACTCATTCAGGTATAGTATGCAAATGATAGACACATCCGGGTTCAGGTAAGCTTTGGCAGACTACTATCGTGGACTTTTCTCTCTCGCCGTTTTTAGTTAAGTGAGAGCCTCTGGCTCTCGTCATTAAGAGAGACACGGTTTGGAACTCTCAATAAAAATAAGTTAGATGGATGGGTAGCTTATTTAATTCTTTGAATCTTTTTTGTCTTTCGTCTTTCCCAGACCTTCCTTTGTATCACACTCATTGTACCTTTTACTCACACTTCATCATCCTCGAATGCCAAAGTTAATTTGGTGTTTTTCTCTCTTGTCTAAAAAGCATTTTAACAAAGGCGCTCCGAGAGAAAAACTTTTTTTGGAGAAAGTTTTGAGACTCAAGGTAAAATGATGGCGCGCAAGAACACTTTCCCAAATCAATTTTGCCATTAAAAAAGGGATTTTAATTGTACGCACCTACAGCAAAAAAAGGCGAAGTTTTTTTAGTGTCAGAAACTCGTGCTAATTTTATTTTCAATTTTTAGGAAAGCCTTGAGCATGGTTTAGCAAAAGTAAGCGTGGTGGAGAATAGGAATAAGGTGTGCGTTTGCGAACGAATTTGCACGTTATGATCTATTGTGAAACCTAATTGCCATTAAAATTACCGGGAAAATGAAATTCCCTTTGATTTTTCATCATTCCTTTCGAATATGGCTTCACCCCTCTAGAGTCTGTTTCTACTGTCTGATTTATCTAAACTCATTTCGCTCCTCCACCTACTCCCTAAAATTTATTAATGCTGCTAATGTGCTACATCGGAGCAGTAAATTATATAATGAACGACTACGTCCTTTCCTGGGTGAAAGTCATTAGATTAATGCTCTTTTTTGCTACGCGTGACTCGTCGTGGGAATATTTCCGTGACTTTGACTTTGCTTCATTTGCTTGTAGGTAGTCATTTGCAAAGAGCTTGAGAATTCCACCCAAAAATTAGTTTCGTGTAGAGGAAAGATCTACCAAATGAAGCATTTTTTCGTGTACCTTTTTCTCTAGGCATTGTTTTGGACTGATTGAGGAGAAGAATACAGCAATACTTACCAACAAAGATTTATTAGCTCGTGAAAGGAAAGTTGAAATTAATTTTCCACCTGTAGATTAATTTGCT
This sequence comes from Seira ritae, assembly GCA_027744415.1. Taxonomy (NCBI): domain Eukaryota; kingdom Metazoa; phylum Arthropoda; class Collembola; order Entomobryomorpha; family Entomobryidae; genus Seira; species Seira ritae. The sequence continues at coordinate 12,207 of JAHZNI010001460.1, read as the reverse complement.
GTGACCGTTAACAAGGACTCGCCATTTTGGAGATTGACCAGGATAGAAACAAAGCAGCCAATCTCATCCAAAGATTAAAATATGTATATCATCAAATTTACTAAATCCATCATTACATTAACGCGCTAAGCTGTTAAAAATAACAAAATTTGCGAGATTTTTAATTGCAAAAAAAGAATCCGATCGAAGCATAGCAATTTTTTCGAATCCGCCAGCTTACAACTCCCATAGATATGTTTTGCAGAGGAGCGATTGGATTTTCGCAGCTTTATCCAGATCTCGGAATCTTTTTTGCTGATGCATGCACCACCACTTCAATTGAACGAACATGGGCGGGCAAGCTAAGACCCAAACAAAGTCAGTTCTTTAGGCAACTTCAATTAAAAGGGAAGCCTGAGATGATCTGACTTCGTTCCTCTCTCTCCCTCCACCCATTTTCGATTACCAATTACACTGTAGCACTTTTCTTGCTGACACAGTGAAATCGAAACATTTTATCCGCAAGTCGGTTATGTCAATACTACCCGAGAAGATGCAGGGCAATCTGGATATCTGTACACATTTTTCGAGCACCCACACACAGATGTGTTTCCTTTCGCGATTTGCCAGCGTGTACACACACTTGACTGGAGTGATCTGATCCAGAATTCCAAATAAATGTGTGTGGTGTGGTGTGTATAACTCTGCATGTCAAAAATAGAAAAAAGGAGGGCTTTCTCGGTACACTGGAATCGGATGAAAATGATATTATTACATTTATACACAAAAGCGTTCCCATTTCCTAGGTGAAATTGCACAGTGGGGTAACCAGATCCAGATAGGAAGAAATACTGATCCAATTTCATCCATACATGTATTATTATACTTACTTACTCAATCCACAATCACGAAGAAGAAGAGAGACATGTTTTTTCCTCTACAGCAATGTTTGCTACTCTCACTGAATTTGATGCCTTTTTACTTGGCACCCATCACCACCAGCATATCCATTTCATTTAAGAAGGAAATTCCTGAAATAAAGACTGACCGACTTTTCTCCCTACTTTTCAGTTATTGCAAGATAATAAGTGGAGGAGAGAAAAGGGAGAAACTGGTGCAGAAAAAAACTATAACCATACATACACATCATTTTTCTTTTCAAAGCTTCAGTTCCACTCTTTCTTCCTTATTTTCGGTCCATTCATGCTCCTGCACCAAAGAAATGCACGAAAAAGTTGTATAGAAAAAAAGCCAAAAAGATATGATTTGACTCCTTTCGTGCTACATTTACTTTTAAGACTTGAAGGTAAGGGAGATAGGAAGACATAGAAAATACAAACATGTTCGTTTTTATATCTTCCTCTTCATGCTATTTTATTATATGGGATGGGATACATAGATTTAGTGGTAGTGGCGAAAAAAGAATGGCTGGATTAAGTAGACTTCTGTTCTTCCTGACACGTCATCCTTTAAGAGATACCGAGAGTTTGATGATGTATGTAGGAATCTGCATATTGAATGTACAAATTCTCGCTATAATTTTCAGAGGGGAAGGTGAGAAGGTAATGCAATATGCAGATACTCTCCCCGCATGGCTTCACTTTCACTTGTTTATTTCTTTTCGCGGTCCACAAGCTGCTTTTGCTTTGCCATTCTCAGTCATGTGCGAAAGATAGAGAGGTACCTCGATGTTTGCATGCCTTACAGTTTTCGCCTGAGAAGATGTCTAATTTAAGCCTTATGTATTTCTTGACTTCTCCTTCCACAGTGATAAAAGTTAACGTAGGTGTAAAACGTAAAATAGAAAAATGTCTTTAGCAGAGAGGAAGAGAGACCAGACGCTAGCTTAGGCTAACTTATCAGTGGGATTTGAATCTATGAAGAATGAAAGGGACATATTATCCCATAACTAAACGCAATCCCATTTGCTTGTGTCATTAGCATTATGAAATGAATGAAAAAGTAAATGGAGGTTTGCACACATACGTATAGTAATAGTCCTCTTTAATGTGTTTGGGTGATCATTACGTACGCTAATATCTTGTGCAGAAAGAGAGAAAAAGTTAAAAAAATTAAAGTGAAATTTCTCAAAATTGCTTTAGTTTCTTCTTTTCATTTTTATGCTGTTCTTTGCTATGCCTTTATTGCGATTGCGAGCTTTCTTTTTTCATTTTGTAATGGATGAATACTTTTGCCTGTCTCGAGCAGAGACAGAACATTCTCGTCTTAATTTTTTAAGCCTTTTGTGCTTTTATGAATCCCTCATATATATTTGCATATTTCACACTTTCCACAGGCTTAAAAGAATTAGAATGTGAAACCAGAAAGTAGGGTAGATATGGCCATTATTTCGTCGAAAATGATGCTTTTTGTAAAGTAATTTATTCAATTTCGGACCATTTCTCTGGATATTTTTATCCAGAGCGTGGCACACTAACACGATCTTTTTTCTTGCCTTCAGCATAATATAATATGTATGCATAGAGCAGTTCAGAAAAAAGTTCAGTTATAGAGAAATGACGCGTCCTATTATCTAGTTAAGTTGGTTCGTCTTCCATAACTTCCTTATTCCCCTGGTGGGTTCCGCTCGCTTTATCTTTACTAATTGTCTCTTGCTCATATCAAATAACGCACAAATTCGTTTCAAGTCAAGTCGACTCGACTCAACTCTTTCTCATTTTATAAATGACTGTGTGGTGTAGCGGAGCTACCATGTAGGCTGGCTACACAAGGGCTTTCCATTAATGTTTATTATTTTTTTCTCTATCCGAAAAAAACCGAGAATGTATGACCCAGTAAGAAATAAAAATATCATCGTCATATCTTCAGGCATTCCTCCCGAAAGAGGCTTTGTTATGCAGATGCATTCCACTCATTTATTTTCTTTTTTACTCTCTCATCTCGTCTCATTTCGCCTTTCTAATTCTCCTAAAGTCTGTATATATGGTTAAGTGAGTACTTTTGCAGTATTTTGTTCTATTTTGAGAATATGGCACAAGCTGGAATATTTTTCGGGTGAATCTTCTTTTTTCTTGCCTAGTAGCCTACCTAACAATAAGCTTTATTAGATAACCACAGGGAGTAAGCTTTCTAAATAACCGAGTCTTAGAACGAGTAAAGCCAAAGCCAACTGGCTTTCTATTTTCCCTTTTTCCCATAAGCAAAGTCCCAACTTTTATTTTCGAGCTGAAAAACACATACCTATTTAGCTTCTAGTCTTGTTCCTTCTTCTTCATGGCCTCGAGTAGTAAACTGGCTTTCCTTGCCTTATGGAGAGGAAGACAAAGCGTAGCCAGTTAACAAAAGAAGAAGAAGAGGAAAAAACTAAACAGCTTAAATGAAGTAAGGCATGGAAAGTGAGAGAGATGAACGAGAATGGAATGAAGCAAAAGCACAACACATTCCTTAACTCATTCTGCCTCGTTTTATTCTTCTCTTTAAGTTTAGCTTATAATATCCTCTAAATTTCATGCTGTCTTCTTTTCCTTCTCTTAAAACTCTCTCTCTCTCCTTTTTACACGCAGATTTATTACTTTGGGTCTCCTCTGAGATGGGCTCATCTTTAACTTTCAGAATGAGAGAAAACGGTAGTTGACTATGACAGAAGAAAGAGGAACATAAAGCAAAGCAAAAAAATCTCCTCGAGAAATGAGACAAGCGACACAGGCTTATTCTCCTCGCACTTTTCCTTCCTAAGAAGTAAAGTAATATGTAGCTTGAGCCATCACACACACAAAAGGGAATGCATCTTATCTGCTAAGCAGAAGTTATATATGGTGTATAAAGGAGGAAGAATGAGTACTGGTCCAGGGGTAGCAGTATTTAACAAGGTTCAATCGTCATCGTCATGTATTAGCCCGAGGAAAACCAAATTACATCCCGTATGCTTTTCTCGTCTCTTCTTTTTCTTCTTACTTATTTCTTCCTTCCACGTAGAAAAAAAACAGCCTGAAGCGGAGCTCATTTACTTTTCGGATACCGCCCTGACACCATCACCACTACCGTCGTCGTTTTCGTCCCGCTATCGCTGTACAATACAATTTACATCATGAAATATTGTTGTGACACCCTCTGACAGTAAATGCCAATACGCAAGGAGCTACAAAACAGCTAAAGCACATTTTCTCTCTTAAAGAAGTACTACTATCACAATCTCCTGAAGAATATTAAAGGAGGAGAAAAAAATCCGTGAAATATGCTCAAGCTCAGAGCAACTCTGACACAGATCACGGTACATATATTCCTATAGATCGGTCACGCAGTACGTAAAATGGGAGCAAGTTCATTTTTCATGCCAGCCAATCAGCATCGTCCTCGCTCAATCCTGCCAGCCAGGAGTCCGAGTCGGATCGATGTTTATACTTGTGTGCAAAAATGTAAACAATGAACTGTTTCGGAACGCAACTATTGTATTGCAAATTACATTAACTAAAGAACAAACAAAATAACGAACCATTAAATTAACAAGATGTCAACCTTTATTCGTGACGAAAATCCCGTCTCGGCTGATCCCAAGATTTTGTTTTCTTAGTTTGGTAATTGCGGTCCTTCACTACTCTGAAAGTTTTCGATTTTAGGAAATATTTAATCATCATTTCCCTGTGTAAAGGACACGTAGCATGTACCCATGAACTGACTTTTTCGAAACTCAGACAATATTTATAGCAAGAATTTATAATGTTTTCTCCTGTTTGTTGAATGTGGTTGGTCATGAATGTGTCAAATCCTCCATTAACTTCTAGAAATGTTTTGACAGTTGACTGCTCAACGTAAGAAAGATTGCTGCTTGCGTTGTATTGCTTCATGTCAATAAGTATTTTTGAATTCTCGTCAACTTTAAAATTCTTCGAGAGAAGCTCAAAACAAACTTCACAGTTAGTTTTTAAATTCACGTTATAGATACAAGCAGCTGCCATGTACGAAACTGCTGCAATTTCTTGCTTTTTAACTAATTTTAAATTACGTTTGCTACTGATTCGCAAAAAGTTTGATTCTTGTTCGCCCAGCGACACAGATGAAATGGATTCCTTTTTATACGAAATATTTAGCACGTTTTCTGTTATATTTTTCAACATTCTACACACCTGATACTTGCAATTTTCAACATTACGTCCTGTGGAGTTATTGACAGCTCTAATCAGAAAAAGAAATCGAAACGAGTTAACAAATTGCAACGCGGTTGGATTTTTACAGTGACCATTCCTCATTCTATGATCTCCAAAATGATGCTCGATACAATCTTGTTGAATCTTCCTTGTGTAAATGCAAGTAATTCCTTCCGTTTTTAAATCTAAACATAGCGATTTTATCCCAGTTAACGTTAGAATTAATCCTCGTAAAAATTCTGGCTCTCGGGAAATTCCAACAACTCGTATCGACTTTATAAAATCCAAGGATTCATCGAAACGAGTGAAGTCCAAATCTTGAGCGCGTCTACTTATCTTGTCATTAGAATATTTGGAAATATTGAGTAAATCATAAGTTGAGTCTACCTCTCGTACAAAGTCTCCTGTAGCCCGATGCGCCTTTGTAAGCAGTTTAAGTCTAACCATGGCCCTAATGCCTGCATACACTGAATAGCTCATGAGTTGGGCAGCCAATTTAACTTTCATTTTTGAAAAGTCCTTAAGATAAAGGTGTGCATTTGTTAACTTCGGAGCCATCCTCACCGTTAATCTTCTGTCTTTTTTAAAGAAATTAGACAAATGTATCCACTTGATTCTTTTCTCGTTGTCTGCACCAGAAAGGATAAAATCATGTTTAAGAAGATTGTTACGTATCAATTTCAAAAGATGCGGGGAGTCGTGTATAAAATACACTTTGTGCGAACCAAAATATTTGTATGGCGTTTCTTCACTTATTTCCCATGAACGGTACAAACTTTGATTAGTGAAGGCCATATCGCAAACACAAATTCTCACTCGAAGAAAGAAACCTGAAATTTCCAATTGGAGTTGATACCCTGACACATAAAAACCAAAGCCTCATTAGCACATTGTAAGGACTTGCCCTCTTTTCCATAGTCTACAATTCCAATTAAACTATCCTTGTGCTTATCAAATTGGATTAACTCTTTTATTGCCATTTCATCCCAAACAAGTACACAGTCCTTATCCCTCTCCGTCATTTTGGAAACAGCTGCTGAAATTGACTGCAAAATGACCTCATTGATTCCTGCTGAGAGCGAGAATTTCTGCATCCATCGTCGAATTGTACGAATGGCTGGAAGCTTCATCCCCATGGATAGAAGAAAACTGAAAATAGTGTAAACAGCAAGTATTTTATTTACACGAATTAACAAACATTTAACAATATAGTTGTTAAGCTTTCCGTACTTATAGCCATTATTGCCGCAGTGATAGTATAAACCAATAGCCAGACTCTGCTCAAAGGTGGTATAAAGATCCTTTGGTTTGCTCTCGTAACGTTTAGCTTGTTCACGAACAAACTGTCCCAACTGAGAATCTTTAGGGAAGATCTGGTCAATATTTATGAAATTCATAGATTTCGTCTTCAATTTCTTAATCGTTGCTTGAGCCTTGCACAGCTTCTGCCGGTATTGTTCCTTGGACTTTCTTATCTTTGATTTCTGATCATCTTTCTTGAGGTTCTGGTCACCTGGTATTGAAACGGATAGTGGAATCGGTACTTGAATTAAGGGCCCCTGGATCACTTGCAAGCCATAAGTCATAGTCACAGCTGGTGGTGATGATGTATTCAATCTGTTAAAAAACTCAAGCCATGTACAAATTCTACACAAAGATTTCCTATAATTATAAATTGTCCTTAATTGCTGAACCTTTCTCCATTACTGTCCTTTGGTTGAATGTTTACATACTTCGAAGTTCCAAGAATCGGTTTTAAAGAGGGTTTATTAGGACATCACGCACGAACTGATCTTTAGAGAAATGATTTGAACACACTCGAGCCCTACTTTTAATTGAGCAATTTAATTTTAACACTGAAACCCACTTTGCCTTCTCTTCGGGATTCCGGGGGAAGTTAAAAAGAAACAAATTATTTTCCTTGGCAGCTTCGCCACACAAAATACAAAAGGTCGCATATTTGCCCATTTTCTAATGCAACACTATCAAATGAACTATAATTGATCAATTATTTTTTATGAAATGACAGATCGAAACATTATGCAATGTTTACATTTTTGCACACAAGCATAAACATCGATCCGACTCGGACTCCTGGCTGGCAGGATTGAGCGAGGACGATGCTGATTGGCTGGCATGAAAAATGAACTTGCTCCCATTTTATGTACTGCGTGACCGATCTAAAGGAATATATGTACCGTGATCTGTGTTTGTAACGAAGAAAAAAATCCAACATTTTGGTGCTATAAGGACTTTGGTTGCCTGAACAGTCTTGATACATAGTATTAAGCTCATAAAATCTCCATGAAAGGTACACATGTCCAACTCCATCCGTTGGTAATAAAAAGTCCAGTACGCAATTTGCTTTCATGTGACGGAACTATTCAATACAATAAAAGGGAAACAAGATTGGCGAAACTAGAACCTTTCTCTCATAAAAAAAGTTCTGGGCATCTGTATCTGTATGCCCTACGTGGGAATGGGAATTGCGACGATGAAGGCAATACTATACTCAAGTGAGTAGGTGTGACAAAAACTATCTATTTTTGAATGGTTGCAATTTTTCTACTTTTGTCGGATTCGGATTTCCTCCTCTCCGTGGGCATGTACTCTACACTTTTACTCAAGGGATAAAATTTTTAACAAGGATAACACGCTCGTGTTCTCAGAATGGCTGCAATAATAATGTAGGTATTATAGGTTAGCTGAAATACTAGCAGCGCAGCGCAGTGGCGGTGGTGGCCATTTCATTTATTGAACAACAGCAATGACAATTTTCCAAGATTGTCACAGCTCTTGGCGAATTGCCTAGTAGTGGAAAAAATATTAAGTGAGAACTTTTCATCAGGGAGCAAGATGTATAGAATTTTCAAACTTTTTAAAGAGCCACAGAAAGATACTTTTGGAATCACGAGAGTTGGTTGGTTTGGGAATCACTATGAAATCTGAAGCTCTGAAAATGTGAATGATCCAAAATGCGATTGCATTTCTGCGGATTATTTTTTCAAGACAAGATAGAAAACACAAACTAAATCACTATGGGATTGGGATAGGATGTAAAATGCTCTACATTTAGGTTTACTACAATCTGCAATCGCTTCCAGCACAGCTCTCCCAAGATCGGAAATCACCAGATGCCAGCGAAGACTCACGGTAAACTAATTGCCAAGATTCGAGGTTGATTTACGATTTCGTAATGACAACCAGACGTATTTTACAGTTTAATTGAAGCGATTTGCATACTTTGGAATTATATCTCATGCAAACTAAGTAAACTGCCTCTCATTTGCTAATCACCTTGCATCTAATATTTTCTGATGACGCTTATCAGGTGGAAATCCTCCATGCGACTGTATGTATAGCATATTATATACATGTGTGGCCCGGATATTTCCAGTTTGTTGCGGCTCATTCTTCTTAACACATAATTAATCCGTTAGATATTATCCACGATAATTCTAGCGTTCATGCATAACATTTTCTGAATGAGTTCCACCCCATCTCCGCAGTTCAATGCCACTCTAAAAACAGAGCAAAATTTTGCCAAGCAATCAGCATGCCCATCTCTCAACACTTTCGGAAAATGGATATGCTGTTTAGAAGTCCATATTTCAGCGAGCAGATTTGTTTGCAAGGCGCATCATCCTCATCACTCGTCGAATAACTACTCACTTACTTCGAGTCTTGTGTTTAAAAAGATCGGCAAGTGTGGCTGACAATGAGTCATCCTTATACCCTTCGCTAGCGAGCGAGCATGCTTTTGCTCGAGACGGAAACAAATGTTGCGTTTGCAGTGCCAAAGAAAATCTGAGCCTACAACATAATTTTTAGATTTTCAGAACGTCAGGCAACATGAATTTTTTTTGCAAAGGATCTCCCTCCAACAAATGAGTAAGGTTTGGTTTATTTCACACTTGCACATGATAAATTTTTTGCGACTTCCTTTCCACCGATGCATCGAAGAAAAATGATGAATGCTCAAGACTCAAGAGCCGACCAAGATGTGATGATGATGATGATGATGACGACAATTCAAATAAATGCTTCGCTGTTTGCTCTGTTCTACCTGCTGCATAGCTTTAGGAATCCGACATGAGACTACGCGACGCGCAAAATAAATACATTTTTCAACATTAATTTACAACAAACAGGAGAGGTCTTCAATCAACGAGCATTGCATTATGCAGCAGTAGCAACACACTGGTTAAGTCAATCAGTCAAGGAAGGTTTGCCTCCCCTTTACATTTTATAAGCAATCCCGAGTACTGCCATTTAGGTAATACTGGTTCTAACTGAATAGTTATAGTTCCTATAGCAGTAATACAATGTATTCCCTTTACTTTCATAATAAATATGCATAACCTTGAGCAAAACAATGTTTACCTACTTCCGTTAATTCATCCTTGTATTAAGGCACATGCTGACATTTGGAAGCTAAGCTTACGTTTTTCATCTCGACAGAACAATATTAGCAGAAATTTATACATCCGCCTTCAGCAATGCATGTTATATTATTTATGCAATATTTTGAGAAATGTCTTTAGCTTTTAGCGGATTCTCTTCCACGAAGGCTGATACCGTAGCCCCCGCACGTGGATGAATGGATGAAAGGTAAACGTAATGGAGAAATATGCATGGCTGATCGTAAAAGTTAATTCTTGCAAAAAAAACTGGGTTGAATAGAAGGGCACTGGGACTAGATAGAACAACAACACGAAACTCTTATTTTTTTCTCGTTTCCAGGGAAAAAGGAAAGAAGCAAGCACACGGTGTGGGAATAAAAGGACAAGACAATAGTCAACCTAATCCTACATCCAATGTTTTGGACTTGTGTGAAATGAAATGGCTTTATGCTAAGTCCGCGACATCCATTAAATCTCTTCTTCGCATCTCAAATGTCCCATCTCATTTCAAATGGCCTAGTTTTGCCTATTTTAAATTTTTTTTGCATTCCTTTCATAATGCTTCGTCATTTTACCTACAGCAATAGCCATAGCCTTAAATCTGGGTTGCCTACCTACTACTCCAATTACTTTTTCGTGCATGTTGCCCCTGCTTTTGCATAGTAGACAGATCCCCAATTCCTGTAACCTTACACTCATTTCGTTTCTCCATTATGCCGTGTAGCAGCGTAGTCAGGGAGAAAATGAAACTGCTTTTATCGAGCTGGGCTGTGCTGAGCAGGGAGATTGTGTCATTTTCTTTTAGTGAAACTATGGGGTTATCCAGGAAAACAACCAGCAATATTTAATAACAGTCAGATAAAACTGTCTGATAATTTCTCCACAATGCTCTCCCATTACAGCCTTTTCTCACTTGTTCGCTCACATTATCTTCCATCCTGGACTCTCTCACAGGATACATACATATCCACCTAAACTTCCTGAAAGGAAGAGTGTTAGTTTTCTTCCGCGTAGCAATTCCATCATTAAATATTGTAGCGACGTAAATGACCGCCTTTTCGCAGATAGAATAACGCGTTATCATTTTCACATGATACAGGATCGCATCCTTACATTGTGGTTTTAGGTATAGTTTCCCCATTAAATATTTCGGTTGACGATTCCCCAGACAGATATAATTTTTGTTTCGAAATTGCATTCCGCCAGTTTGCATAATGCAATGCAGCTTTTCAACGCGACCGTTTTCCTAAAGAGGAGACAAAGGAAGGAGAGAAAAGGACGTGCCGAACAAAGCATGATATAAATTGGCTTTAAACAAGACCTACATTTTGTTGAAGCACTTGGAACACTAACTAAATGGCTTCCACAAGGACTGGAAAAACTCATAGGGATGATGACAGCAAAGAAGAGCGGAACAAAACACTTGTGCGTTTTCCCAATGGACTTAAAAACCACCAAGAGCCATAGATGCGATGGTTACAAATAAGACCGCGAAGAGCCTGTTCCAAGTATATAGACTAAATGCTATATCCAAGTATGTATTAAGCCCTTATAAAATAGGAGAAAAAAACACTTTTTCGGGAAATAGCTCCTAGGATGCTTCTTTCCATTAAATGCTTTTCATCAGCATCAAAACCTCAAATGGGATGACATTATATACCCAAAAAGAAGAACTTTTCCTTCCCGCAAAATTGCCTGCCTTTTGAAAAGAAATCAACTCGGAAATTGGGCATATATGAGAAAAAGTCTCTTCGAGAAAAAAATACCTAAAAGGATTTTATATAGAAAAACCCATTTAAATGCACACAGCGTAAACAAAAGAAAGGAGCAAATAAGCGTTTTAGCTAATATTATGCTCTTTCTTCCCAACAAATATTTTTAATCTTCCTTTTCAACTAGATCATCATCATCGTCATCCTCCTCTCTCGGTTTAATCTCCTGTTTCAAAAAAAAAGTTACTTGTTTTTCAAAAAAAATAATTACTCAACTTGAGTCAAAAGCTAAAGAAGAAGACACTCAATAGGTATGGTATGAGCCTTTTTATTTTGTAATTTAAAAAGTTTTTTTCTGAAACATGCATACATATTGGAAAAGGAGTAACTTTTCAACTCCTACTCATGTTTGGATGTAATAAACGTAAACGGAGAGGATGAGCAACAACAAAACATATCAAACTATGGACATGTTTTTTCATATTACATACATACAACTTGAGTACGTTTACAAGTGCAACTTTGCTTTGCTTGCCAGAATGAAAGTTCGCTGCTTAAAACGTTTTAGAAAGGCAATGAAGAGTTTTAATAATAAAAAGCTCATATGAAAATAAATGAGGAAAAATCCTCAGTCAACTTGAATTCGGATAAAATGGGATGGTTTTAAGTAGTGGAAAAAAGAGCCATACGGCATGACCTGGATTGTTGTTTTTCCAACTGGAAAAAAACTAGAGAGAGGCTTTTTGCGGATTAAAATCACAAACATAAAACCACAGATTTTCCACTATAACAAAAAAGAAATCCTATCTCGTAGTCGTGGTTGGTAGGATGGTGGTAGCTAACAACATAGAATACGAATAGGTACCTATATACATTTTATATGTATTTTCAAGAAGAATTTGTTCTTTAAAAAAAGTACCCATGGGTCACTTAAAACTCTTTAGTATCATTTCTCTAACTCTCTATCTTTCTCTTCTATTTTTCTTGACTCTTCTTAACCCTGCAACC
>JAHZNI010001459.1:0-12811 GCA_027744415.1 Seira ritae | reverse complement strand
TAAAATGAAAAAAAAAACTATCATTGTTATAACGTAACCTAATGACAGTGAAACCGTCAAAACAAAAACACGATCTAAATCCTCATATGAATGATGATGAAGGTTACCTAATTTAGGCCCTTAATAATTGTAAAGGCAATAATATTGCATTTCAAAATTGTTCATTCATTAATTCAATTGGCGTAATAATAAGCAATGCATTTCATTGAGCTATTAAATGGTTGGTTAGTCAAACCAAATCAATTTTTTCCCACCTACGTTGAAACATTCGGCTAACTTACACCCGTGACCTGTCAACACAGCCTCAAATTCAAGTACCTATACAATGTTTCTTGATTTCATATCCCAATCAAAGCTGATCGAATGATCCCATGGGCAAGAAAAAGAACCAACTAGTGTAAATTTACTTAGAACAATTTGTTGTCTTTCATTTTACCTAAATGGTGGAAAAGAATCCTACCTACCTAAATTGTGGAATCACAATCACGACAGAGACATTATGAATCTTCACTTTGATTGATTTTGCACAAACTCAGCTTGCTCACGTCGATTAGCTGAAAAAATACGCACCAACCACTCTTGGCATTCGAACGAAACTTATGCAGCACCGCGTTAATTATTTCCAATTTTCTCCGAACTTCATATCACTTCCGCTTAAAGTTAAACCCTACTCTTATCACACATCACATCGCATCAGTCACGAACTGAGAAAACATGTATATTTTCGAAGGGAGCTTGGAATTTTCCTTTCCTGAAAAATGTACTGCACATTCACTTTCGAGCTTTCATTTTCTGTCAAGCTATGCTACAGCTACATCGAAATCACATCAGCTAAAATATTTTCCTTTGATCTCAAAAATCCCCGATAGCGCACACATCCCTCACGGAAATGAGCACTTTCCACATAGCACAAATTGAAAAAAAATATGATTTAAGAATATATTTTCACGAAGTATTTGCACGTTTTAATCATCCCTTCAAAAGTGCACATACCAAAGCAGTCAGAGTCAGAAACAAGTATTGTATTGTGCTAACCTTGTGTAATTACCTAGTCAGCTTACCCCCAAAACCAAATTTTAAAATGAACACTCCAAACTCCAAAAATTAACTTCCTTTAAACTCTACAGATTTGAAAGCCAAGATAACCATTAATTTATTTTGCAATTGAAAAGGTTCGTTGGTAAATAAACGAATTCAAGTAAAACACTTTTTTTTGAAAAGGTAGCTGCAATAATTGCTCAATATAAAGACCCACAGTTCATTCACTCGACACGATATCCTAAAGGCAAACAATTTGAACTTTAATTACCTATTTCGATTTTTAGTATTAATATCACCAAATTAAAAGCAATGTAAAAATTCAAAACAATTTTTGACACTTCTGGTCAACAACGGCACACTCCATCCCATAGTTCTCCTGTGACAGACGAAAATATCTCAAAGAAAAATTTTTTTAGGGAAAGGGAAACTTTTTTTTCACTAAGAAATAATAATAATAAGTTGATTGCAATTGCAATACATAGTATGCAGTATTAATTCAGCAAGGGAACACAAGAAAACTCAACGAACCACCACCACCACCAACATCGCGTCATGACAGAGAAGACGAACAAAAGGGATCGCGCAAAAATTGGATAAAAAAGCAGTTAAAAGTCGTCGAAAAAAAAATAAGAGAAGAATATCGTAAAGTGCTCAGCAGCAATAGCAGTAGCAGTGCTATTAATAAGGGACAACGACTGCACGAACTGTGAACACATAAATAGATAACTTGTTATACTTAAATATGTGCGTATGTAGTATGTAGTATATTATGATGATTATTTATTCCACGAAAATGTGTATGAATTTTAGTGCAAGATGGGTAAAAAAATATATACCCTGTATACATAATTCAATTCAAAATATATAATAGTGTGGCTTCTATGCACGCGCACAAATAGCATGAGTAATGTACTACAATAATTATAATAAAGAAAAATAATAATACTTCAGGTAAAAACTACACTTAGAAGAGAAATAGCATGCCAACTTTCAACCGCCAACATAATCACGATGATGATAATATGATGATCCTAATCCTCATCGTAGACCTATGTACATAAATATACGTAGTCCAAGAAAAAAAATTGAAAGAAAAGTAGAAAGGTATTTAAAGGGTTTTCAAAATCAGCCAAGAATTTGCGCAGGCAGAGCAGAGCACGCGTGCTCATATAAATAAAGTGTAAAGAGATTTTCAAGCAGAGGCAGAGTAGAAAACGAACGTAAAATGATTACAACTTTTTAAGCAAAACACTTTGTTCTCGCCTCAGTTCCCTTGCAAAAAGTAAGTAAGTAAGTACGCATCTGTCATGTCCTTTGTACCGTACTTACCTGATAAAATGGAAAAAAATATAATGCTGCGTGTTTTATCAAAAATGTCGAAGTGACTATATTTTAAATATATATGTAGTTGTTACACATGATATTATTATCCTCACTTTACTTTCATGTCTTCTGAGTTCTGACAGTTACTTATGGGTTTCTTAACTGCCCTTGTTTTCGGAGCGAGTCGCAAAAAATTTTTTGTGTGTTTTTTTTCAATGACGACTTTGTCTTCATAAAACTTTTAGAGCTGAAAATTACAAGGGTTACTTACGTGTCTGTAATCTCAAGTGCGAACTCTTCAACTAGACTAATTGCTCAGCTCAGCTTAGCGGTGGTGGTGGAGGATGCAGTCGTTAAGTCGTAACCGATTAAATCTCAATTATGGACTGCTCCACAATATTCATTGGACTCCTGCCTTGTGAAATCATGCATCATATTAATCATGTGCGAACCAGATATAGAGCCTTATTATTAAAAATAGAAAACTGCAAATGAATTACTAGTACAGATTAAACAAGTGCCATTTTGCATTCTACTACCTATTCAAGAACATTTAAAGACAAGCTTGCTTTGCTCTTTTATGCAGGGTTTTTTCGTCCCCTCTCTTCACTCACATTTGCATCCCTTTGCCAAAAAAATAAAGTTTTCTTTGCAACAAAGAAAAAACTCATTTCAGATTTAGCTGAGGCTGAGAAGCAAAAAGAGCCCTGCCAGATATGTATGTAGATGTGTGTTAAATTGTGAAACGCACATGCTCAACCATGCACGTATTTATGTATACGCTTTAAGGTAGGTAGGTAGGTACAATATATGTCAGATACTGACTAATTGCGGGACTACTAACGCTTGTACTGTGATTGAATCACTGTGAAAATCTCACAGTTTAACATTCGCATATTTTTTTGTAAAAGAAAGGAAACAAAATATGTAAAATGGTACAAGTCAATATATTGGAGTTTCAAACCAAATACATATATCCTTTGAGAGATTAGAGAAAAGTCTGAAAGGTATTCAAACTTCTGTCCGAAATTGAGGGTTGACTACAATCACTTAATTGTTATGTGCAAAGACAAGAGGACATGATTCATATGATAAGAGTTATGATCTGTCAGATTTCAATTTTTATTAGTAATTTGTATGAAGTTTTTTTTCATTTCCATGCTTTCTTCAAATTTTGAAAATTTCCAATCAACTTTTAATTTAATACCAGATATTAAATAATTATGGACAAAAATGATCATTAAAGAATGTGGAGTTCACATCAACAATTTTGAATTACGCGATGGTGGCTTTCTCTATTACTCGGGTACGAGCTGCCAGGATATATATTTTGGGATTTTGATGAAGGTAACACGAAGCAGTTTTAGAATTATTCAGCCGTTTGATATTGGAATAAGTGTCATGGTAGATAAATTGTAGCACAGTATAGTTTGCAAATTCCCTGCATCGATTAGTTCCTTACTTTTGACGAACAAGCATGACATGAGTATGAATTGTAGGTGCATGGATTATGCGTGAAGTTTTCAAAATAATGAAATAATATGATGGGTACATTATTACCATGCACCCTCCCAGCAAAAAAAATCAATCGATTTTATTCATTCAATTTACAAAATCTGACACGTGACAAAACGTATGAGCTTAATTTCCTAATGGCGACATGGGACATTTAAGTTGGCCAACATTGACCATATACGTTTTACATGCAAGAACATCTCACAGCAGTTATCTATTTGGTGAAATTTCTTTTGAGAAACACTCATTCGTGTGATTTACCCAACGCCTCTAGGCAGGTAGAAATTTTTTTCCCTCTATCACATTCACAATCATTACTAAAAATTTACGCACCTGTAATTTTTACCCATCTGCCGACGAGTCCGATGTTTCATTTTGCTCAGATCTCAAATGAGCGTGCGTAGTAAGTACATGCATATGAGAGAATTCGGAAAAGGAAATTTAGAGGATGAGCCTAAAACTACATTTCTCTGCGATCAGAATTAAGGTTAATCCATCTCTCTTCAAATCTCCACCATTCATTAAGATAAACAGATCTTGATATTGGTTTATCATTTCACTCATCGCTTATCTTGGTTAATTGTTTAGAAACAGTCATAAATTCTAAAATGCCATGAACATTAATATTAACAAGTCCATCGGAATGAGAAAGAAGTAATTTCTAAGAGCAACAGTAAGTAACAATCATTTCAAATTTCTAACAGTCTGCCAATTTACATATTTACTTGTATTTAAGCATGCCTACTTTTCAGCAGTATGGACTTTGCTGTTGCTCTTACCTCCAAAACGGTATATTTTTACAACTTTATAACGACATAACTGTGACGGTGACAATGATGGACGTAGCTGTACATGATTAGTTGATTAGACCTTTCGAGACCATACATCAAACTGGATGGAAAATAAAAAATGCACAAGAACAATTAAATCGAATGTACAGCAATACAGTTACAGTTCGAGTTTCATTCATGACACATCATCACACAAGCCGAGACTCGGTTTGGTTTTCGAAATCATGAAGCTCACGGTAATTCCAATAATATTTGACTGCATCGTCATCGTTAGACGGGAATGCACGTGAGATTCAATTTCTGAATTTTGAGGGGCAAATGAAAACACCTGTGTTTCCACGGACCCACAGAGGGCTTGAGCGCAATCTAAATGGGTTATACCATACCCACGATGATGCGTCCTGAAGCTTCATTTTTGCGTCCCCTACAATTTAAGATGTAAAATAGGTATGTACTTCAAATGTTTGGTCATTGGTCATTTTTATTTTTTTGGATTTGTCTTCCATTTCAAACAGCACTGATTTTCCTGACAAGAATAACCAGACTCAAAGTTCGTTCAAGCGCTAAAGGGCCAACCTGTCTGCCTGTCTGTCTCAGTCCCAATTTTTTTACATCCGATCGGAGGTGATTATGCGTAATGTTGCTATAAAGGCATGTTTATAAATACTTTTGAAATATTTAGCATGATGGAATGACTAACAGTCTCTAAGGCAAAAAAATTGATTCGTTTGAGAGAATCAGTTTAGCAAACGAATTTTATGCTTCCTTCAAAGAAGTCTCATGAATTTTTTTTTCTGAAGATCGGATTGCATACATTCATTCTAAAATGCATAGAACCAAACCACATGGTTTTATTTGATGGTGAACTCCACCATGCCAGCATTATAGCTTGATTTCTAAACAATCAGATATTTGCAAACTTTAAAATGCGCATGGCATGGTGGTGTTGTGGTGATTCGATGGTGTGTTTATGCAGGAACAATATTATCTTATTTATTGCGGAGGAGTGAGTGAGTGAGTACTCCTTGCTCATTGAACAATGACACGCTAAAAGTTTGAAATTTTTAATACCCTTTCTTACGACCACCTCTTATTGCAATTCACAATTTAAAATGGTGAGCAGCAGCAGCAGCGTCTCGGCGAATTGAATGAAATACTACAACATAACATAACATTTGAAATTATTGTTTTGCAAAATATATCGAAAAAAAAGCAAGTTTCATTAAAACGATGATGTACATGCTTTTATGCTTCCACCGTATGGCATGGCAGGCGTTAAAAAATGTTTTGTAGCCATCATAAAATATCAGTAAAATAAGGTTCAGTTTAAGTATTTATGCTTTAGAATTTAGGGGATGATGATGATGTAGAAAAACCACGTCTATTTTTTTCAGTACCCTCCTCCCTTAAAAACTGATGATGCAGATTGCAGATTGCAGTTTTGGTACATAGTGCCAGCTCATAATAACACAGCGAATTGAATTGTGAATTTGGGTGGATGAATAATTGAATGTAGGAATGCGTGGAAGGCTTCATGCCTCAATGAATTGATGATGGAAGGGTGGATGAGTCGCTTGGGTAGGTGTTCATTATGCTGTCATGTCCCCCAGTCTACCCCATTTAATAACGATTACAAAATGTCTCCATTCTTCAAAATCGTCTTCATACCTAAATAAGCAGTGATTTTTTTTGCATGCTGTAATGGAATGGATTGCGTAAATTATTTTTAGAATGGCGCGCTGTCGAGCTGAACGCTGAAAAAACCCCGACGTAACAATCACATCATTTTTTTCATTAGAATGCAGTTTTGTTGATGAAATGATGCAATCGTTTTTTTCATGGGAGAATAAAAAAAAATTGTTTTTTTTTTGAGGAGGAGGAAAAATTTCAAATCATGGAATTACTAACGCATATTTTTGATGCAGTAAAGCAGAAAAAAAGTATGAAAAAAATTTTTTTCTTGAAGTAAACAGCTTGAAGATAGAAAATGCACCGCCTGATGCAAAAGCCATTATTTGATAAATGTCAAATTAAAACCATGCCAATCTGGATGCTGGAATGACTGCAAATTTTTGACATGCCATTTCACGGATATGTGAGCTATGCATTATATCTAGAACTTTCAATAAATGCGTTTCCGGTTAATATTTCTAAATAACGATGCCTTAATTAATATATATTATTTGTGTGAGTTTGATTATCTAACGATTAAGTAAATTTTGATATGAACTGATGAGTAATTATTTAATCATCCAAATAAAAATAAATATCTTCATCAACAAGTGATTCAGCTTTATTATAATTTCATAGATTAGACACTTCAATAGTCTAAATTTCGTCCATAATTTTGTTAACAGTAGAAGAAAAACAATTCGTATTTTACTGGGCGCAAAAAGCTGGCGTGCGAGAGTAAAACTATGATATTCATTTTTATTAAATTAAATATAAGTATAACAATATCTTCTATGTACAGGGTGCTATATACACATAATCTGAATATATATGTACTTAATTTATGTTTTAATGGCTAGACAACCGATTTTCCGACACACAGTTTTTTAAATTAAAAAATACATTACGTGAGTAAATATCGCATCATGATTGGATGTGTGTTAAACGTCAGAAGTCGCGATAAAGTTAAGTTAGCGTATCCGACTTACAAAATCGGAGTCAATTCAAACACAACCTCAGTTCTTTTCTCATTCTTAACAACACCAAGTGAATTATATAATATTCTGCACTAACTATGGAAGAACTTTTGAAACGACTGAATTTTAACAGTTCTGAGTTCTTCATATAAGTTAAATACTTCTCTGAAAGTCGAATACAATATTAAAAATTAAAATTCTAAATGTCATCCTCCCAAACAAAACAAATAACAAAAATTAAAAATTGTATCATCTCTACAAAAGGCACATTCGTAACAATTATAACCAGAATATGAACCGCGCAAGTCCCCGCGTGGAAAGAAAAACGCTCATACAACTATCTTGGTATGTATGCAATGCATGTATCCATTTGAAAATCGGGAAAAATTTGAACGGCAGGCTTTTTAAAAGGCATTGTATATTTGGTTTAATCTATGTAAAACGTAGGAAGAGCTTTAAAAGAATTTAAATTTAAGTTTTTAAAGTTGTAGGAGCATTCAGCAAACTGTCTATTTTCCAGCCGCGCTGAGTCTGATTTCAAATGTAAGGAGGAGGGGAAGTGTAAATAGATATGCGCAGGTGGGGACCAAACATATAGTACATGGCAAACAAAAGGGGAAAAAAAGTTGCATTATTTGTAATTTGCTTAAAACGGGTCTTTCATAAGCCAATTTGGCACTTGACCCCTCTTGGATACCGGTCACTTCGGTGAAAAATCTACTAACTATGTAATAAATATTATATACGTAGTCATGTCATACTTTAGATGAGTTTCTGTTGAATTCAACGAGGACCAACACAAATTATTTCTTGAGAACCTGACTACAACTTAAATAGTCCAAACTTTAGGATTGAATCAAATTGAAATTCTTGCTAAATGAAAGTCAACGAGAAGTAAATTTTCATTGATTTCCATTGAATTCTTTAGAACTGAAGCTAAAGCACAATAAAAACACGGCTTCATAAATATTTTTCTGCATACAAAGCAATCTATCTAAAAACTATTTTAACGTACATATAGCATAGCAAAATTATAATTACTATTACTTCAAAATATATAATACATACCTGCACACATAATATTATATCTTGACATGTTAAAACTGTTAAAGCAAACAGGAATATTTCTTTTTGTCCGAGTGAGTATTCTTCTCTAACTTCCAATAAAGTTTAATGTGTTCCCAGTCTTCCTCTATATACACACAAATAAATGCGGAGTATAGTAAATCATGATGACGAGCATCCACATGAATGTCAGACAACAACTGCACAACGATGATTTTCTTCTTAAAAGTAAAAATACACGGGAAAAATAAAACAGTACGGTTCAAAATTCTTGTAAAAGGTCGTAGAAAAAAAATACATGTCACAATACTTTTTCCGAGCCCAAAAAATGCCAAGCACTCATAGTCATAGTCAAAGTCATAATCACGCCTACAGAAGTACCACATATTCAATATGTGCTTTGTCACTGGTTTCGTTTGCAGGGACACTCCTATCTCTTCCAGTAGCATCCTCCATCTTTCCAGCTCTTGTCGGCTGCGCAGATGCAACAACTGCGGCTGAGGAGCGAGAATTCGGTGCTTTCCCGTCCGCAAATGAACTTGAACTCGAGAGGACGTCAACATTCTTAATACTAGTACTAGCACTACTACTACTACTACTACTACTACTACTGGCGTTGACAGAATTAAAATTCGGGTAAGTTGTGTTTGTAGTAATGTTAGAGTTGTTATGATGACTTGCTGTTTCAGATTTGTGGGCTTCCAACCTCCTCTCATTGTAAAGTGTGGTCAACGTACGCTGTAATTCAGTCTCTTTGTTACTACTACTACTACTACTGAACGAAGAAGGTAGTGCTGAAATCTCTCCCGGTTCAGAAGAGGCAGGACAACTAGTTGACTTGGCTGAAACTGACTTGTCTGGCGTTACATCTGCAGCTACTCTATTGTCAGTGCATTTGGCAAATTTTAAATCAGGTTGTTGAAATACTGTAGCGGACTGCGACGGGGAATTATCTTCTGAGTATTCATCATCTTCCTCGACGATTACTACTGGACCACCACTCTTTCTTGTTTGATCGCGTGCTGAAGAAGAAGAAGAAGAGGAAGCAAAAGATGTGGAGGCAACATCTTCCGACTGAGACGAAGAGGCCTCTACCTCTTTACTGCTATCATCGTCTTTGGCAAAAGCAGATAATGCTACGGAGTTGTGAGTGAAAAACATTATCTTCTCCCTAAAAAAATTAATGCAAAGTAAAAAACAAACATACAATATAAGATTTTGTGAGAATGTTAATCTTTTTAATTGGGTTACAAAAAAAAGCATGGGATTGGATTGGGTTGGTTAGTACTGACTTACTTAAAACTAATCATATCAGGCTGCCCCCGAGGAGTTTTGCTTTTTCTAAGTTTGTAAATTTCTTTAGATGTCTTTTTGAGAAGTTTGAACATCTTCTGCGCCTCCTTTCCCCGGGGACCATTGGGGTCGATTGTATTTGGGAGCTGGAAGAGTTGCTGAATCATTTCATTCTCAAGCACACCAGCGGCTTTCGCTGCTTCGAGATTCTCCTTGAGTGTTTTCAAGCTCTTGATTTCGTCTTGCAAACTTTGCAAACGGCATTGCTGAGCCTACATATTCAGAAAAGACGAATTGATTGATAGAGTTTAATATGAACGGAATGGACACGATGGTTTTGATTGGCTAAAATGTCTTTACCTGTCTGTCCAGTTCCAAGTCAATGGAAGTTCTGACAGAAACTGCAGCAGACTTGGTGGAACTACTACTTGCACCGACCGTCGGACAGAGCTTCTTCAGCCTCAGCGATTTTCTTTCCATCGAGCCCCTTTGAAACACAGTTAGTGGCGAGAGTGATCCGCAAAGGCTTCGCTGCGACAAATTAGCGTATGGAGGCTTCCTATATGGCATGGAACTATCACTTTCACTACGGTTCAGCTAGATTAGAATAGAAAATAACGCAAAATTATTATAACATGACATGAGTGTATTCCTCGTTTGTTATTTAACCAGAATGTCTCTTACTCGGCAAATGTACGCCTGCTTATCGGCAACTGCCCTCGGGGAGAAAGTCTGCGACCTTTTAATAACAATCCCTTTGGACATGGCTGGCCCGGGCTCACGACTGGATTTCGTTTTGACAAACACGCACTCCGTGTTGGTAGACTGGTCTCGGGTCTGTACCTCTTCCTCAGTCTCTTCTTCCTCTGGGTCAACGTTACCGCTCAACATTTCATTCATGCCATCAGTCAGGCACTGGGATACGTTTACATTTTCATTTCCTTGCTCGTCTTCTTCCTCTTCCTCCTCCTCAACATTCCAATCATTGTTGTGTCTCCATTCAACCGCATCTTCGTTCCATTTCTCTAAATCGTTTTGGAATGCCTCAATATCTAGATGGATTACAGAATTTGGAGGATTTAGTAATTTTTGGTAAGGTTAAAGATCAATCTATTTTTTTGTCTATACTCTTACCGTGATGCCTTGTCAGAGTCGAGGTCTGCGAGGAAATGATTGTTGACTCATCACTGGATTCTTCCTTCGCTCCCACATTGTGCCTTCCACCGGAGTCAGTGGAAAAAGATGATGATGACTCGCTGTCTTGTAGAGCGTGATTGATCATTATAGAGGATTCAGGCATTTCTTCCCGCGAATTAGCCCCACCACTCTCCACATCCAACGTGGATGGGTTTGGTTGAAGGAAGTGAAAATTCAGGATGTTGTACCATTTCAACAAGCACGTTTCTGCATTAAATTCTGCCAAGCTCACTTGTGAGCACCCCTAAAAATCAAAGACAAAGATATTATTGGATTATTGATCACCATCATATATTAATCTTGACATCATTAATAGGCAATAAAGTAAATTGTGTCCACAACTCACCACACAGTGCTCTTGTCCCGACGGTGCAACAGCGAACAAGTTGACTTGCAATGTCTTTCCATAAAGCCTAGCTAATTGGACCTTAATTGAAAAATGTTCGCCGATTGTCAGTTTGTCGCAACAATCCATTGGCTTAGTGCAGCATTGATATGAAAGCGCAGGGTCGCAAGGGAGAAGGGCGGCTTTTATTACACTGAAATAAAACCACAAAAATTACATGAATTTCTTTAAAGTGGATAAACTTCCAAAGACTTCAGTTTGAACTGTTGGATCGTTGGAATAACTTACAGCTTACGATTAGCTGGTACAAAAAGGACGCTTAGATTTCTAGCTCTTTCGATCCCAACGTGAAGAACACAATTGTTTACAGAATACCTACATGAGAAAGATAAGCACGAAATAAAATAGAATTCTTCTTTCAATCAAATCCTAAATTTACATATGATTTGCAGTTGAGTAAGGAAGAAGATAGTTCTTACGCACCTTAGCTTAACTTGAACCTGAGCAGCTTCAGAGTTCATTCCTCCATTGTCTTGACTCTCTCCCCGATGATTATTGGACGCTTCAAAGACGCCTGAATCGCCGGCGACGGACTCATCACTGACTGCTGCTGACACAGATCTTGTACTACTTCCTGATGAATTTTGAGCTTTGCAATGTGTCGAGGTTCGGCTAGACTGGCACACAGCACCCTCTTCACTAGTAACGTATTCAGATATTGGCGACAATGGAGGAAGCATGAAGTAGGGTACAGACTTCTCACTCTGGAAGAATCAAGTTGAAGATCATTTTAGATATCTGAATGAAATGGATGTAATAAAACTTCAGTGCATCACTGAACTTACTTCCGTGTTGTCTTCTGAAATCGAGAGATCACCTATCGAATCCTCAAGATTTACAGTTAGCTTATCGGCCGCAGTTAGCCTTTTCTGTTTATCTAAAAATGATTGTTCGTATGAAGGAGGAGGGCCGAGGTCATACGGTGAAATGGGTGGGGATACAGAGGACAACGAGCTTCTCGGAGAGAGCGACGGGAATGACTGTTGTGACGTGACCGCTTGAAGCTGCGTTTGATTTTGGAGAAGTGAAGCCGATTGAGATGCATCAGACTGTTGGAAACAATCGAAGCAAACAAACAATGGTAGAATATTCCTTAAAGTATCTATTAAGTAAACTCAATGTGCGTGCATCAAAGTTACCTGTAGAAGTTGTTCCACACGTTTGTGCAACTCAAGCATGCTGATTCCCTCCGCATTTGCAGAAGAAGCACCATAAATATCAGTAAAGCTTAGGCTGGACAAAGATCCCTGAAAAGGATAAAAAATCATACTTCAGTCAGATCGCCAATATTTTGAGTAAATTATTTTGTAAAAAATTGTCGCTTCATAAATTGGTTCAAAAAGTCAAAAATCGTGAAGGAGTTTGCAAGTGTAGAGGACATTATCAATTACACTTAAATACTGAATTGCCCTTCTAAAAAATTTAGAATTCAACAATTAAAACATTTTTAGGAAAGAAATATTCGAATAGCGTCAGAAGTCGTACTAGATATGTCTTCCATAGCTACCTTTCCATTGCAAGCAAGAAACTGA
>JAHZNI010001458.1:0-10141 GCA_027744415.1 Seira ritae | reverse complement strand
GGGAAGCAAACACTTCTATGAAGTGTGCTCAATTTCGTTTCTGATAGTGCAGGGCAGTTATACTGGACTCGCCACGTCATGTCAGTCTTAATCTCAATAAAATTCTGATTGACAAATTTCAGCGTGGCGTATTTTGCATCATCGTTTGATATGGTATTTTGCATGACTGATTAAGATAAAAGAAGAAGTAAGAGTGGCTAGGGCTAGAGTCTGTGGTCTGTTGCATGATATGATAATAATGATTGTTGCTATTCTTCGAGTTTTTTTAATCAAAATCTACTGTTTCACATTTTGTGTTTGATCTGATTCTTTCTTGTCCTTTTTTGGTATCATCATCACGTCACCCATGTGCAAGCGAGAATTGTTTGTACTCTGCTCATCTTCTTGCTTTTTAAGGCATTTTATTTTGTGAGCGTCCTTATTAGTATGCCCTTTTACCGGCTTTTTAAATCTGACATGATAAGTATCCTTTTTGAAAAATTATCATAATTTGAAAATTGTTTGAAAAATTGAACTGTTTTACTTCCGTGCAGAAATGGGCTGTTTTACGGAAAACGAACAAATTGGCCATTAAATATTTAAGGCGTCTTTAAAACTATTTATGTAGTTCAAAGCAATTTCGAGTAATTTACTACACGTGTTTCCTCTTCAATTACGCGGTGGCCTTACCAAAAGTAAAAATCTCTCTCTGCATTTTTTGAAGAAAACGACTTGACAGCGAAGGGTACATGGGAACATGATACACACATGCCTGAAAATTATTTGAAACCAGCTTCGCAGCTACCTACCTACCTCTTCGCTTTATCTTTTCATTACAGCGTGAAGCAACGAAGTATTAAGCGTTCATTTTCTAAATCTCATGAACCTGAAAAACGCTTCGTACTCATGTACCCTTTTATAGGGTAGCTGGTTGCATTTCTTGGTTCACGCTATAAATTCTACCCCGCAACAATTTTACTCTTGTATGTATTTTTAATAACATGCTTCCTCAGTAAATCTTTTAAAAACGAGTTTAGCAAAGCCAAATCACAGCAAAGTTATTGTAAAAAATATAATCGTGTTTTCATACGTAAGTCCCATTATTTTATAATTATATACCCATTCCAAGAAAATTGGAACTAACGAAAGAGCATCTTCTTATCTAATCGCATTATTATGCCCCAATTAAGATGGTTACTACTAATAAATAGTAAAAACGCAATAACATTTGGAATTTTCATGGTTGGTGGTGATGTGATGACGGCAGCGAGTAACAAAACAGAGGCAAAAGGGTTCTGATGATGACGTGGGCAAAAATCAAACCACTGGCTTGGCATTAGCTGAGATTACTATCCAAGAACAGAGCTATGTATATGGGCAGGCAAAAAAGAATCATCTTGAACATCAGCAGCTCACCATTTTGCTATGCTATGGCTATGAGCAAACCAAACCACAGAAGAAAAAAACATTTTTGCATCACTATCTCTTATAGTGCTCCACACAACTCATTTTTATTGTGTGCTTCTACTTGCATAAGTAAAACCGTGTGAGAGACTAGTCTAGGTAAAAGAAGAGATACATAAGTTAGCAAAAAATACTATGTAAGTAAGGTAGGTAGGTAGGTCTCTAGTCTATTACATTTTGGCATGCATATTATGGTATGTAAAGCAAGTTTGATTTTTTTATGGGAAAAAAACGAAAAAAAGCATCTATGACGCACGAAAATTATTCGTCTGTATAAGTTCTCAATACGCATATCATATCATATCCTCTGCGAGGAACACACACACACGTTTTTACATGTTATGCTTTAACTTTCCTATATAATGTGATGTATAGGTGTACATTGTACATATTAGTAAAGTTTCTGCTCTGACTTGGCTTCTTGACGGTAATGGAGATGATGATGATGATGTTCATGAATTTTTATCGAGGATAGCATCAGACCAACAAGAGACTATGATTTACGCTAGACATCATTTAACCAGAAATCATTCCCATTATTTTACGTCCATGCAACGAGCAGAGAAGATGTTGATAGACAACAAAGGGTTCGTCATCATCTCGCGAGGAGATCGCTTGTTGCTTCACTTCACGAGTTAGTATCTGCATAGGCAAACAGTTTGCAAACAATAGAGGTGGCCAGGCCAGCATAATTCGGTAGTCATAAAAATTATTACATAGTTTTCACTACAAAAAGTATAGTACAATTTTTTACAAAGTCTGTAAAGAAGAAACATAACTGTGGTTTACAAAACTCTATTTTTTACATCACACTTTATCTACTTGGTGCCTGAGTGCGTGCGTGACGTGTGATACACACAAATGTGAAAATTGCATAGATAGGCAAAAGAACACAAACCACATAGTCGTTTTTTAAATTTTTGTGAGAGAAAAGTAAAGAGCTTACCAGGGAAAACGCGCAAAAATATTTAAGTCCACGTGTAATGTAAAAGTAATACATTTCCTCCCGGCGTTTAATTTGATCTCCTTTTTGAAAGATTTTGTTTGTGAGAGGTGAGTAAAACTGTGGTTCTCTTTGTCTTTTTTTGGCGTGTCACACTCTTGTAGATTGATTTCCCTAGTAAAACCGTTGCGCAGTGGCGGTCTAGATGGAAGTAATTGTTCCAGACGACATAAAGCCTGATCCATCAATCCTGGAGGCATCAGGCAGGAATACTGTTCCGATTAGTAGACAGCAGCGTGGTTTCGCTGCAGCGTTACAAGCTACCTCCGCTAGTGTTGTTGGGGGTCTCACTAAAATTACGTCGTTGTCTTCGTCTGCGTCCGTCATTTCCAGTTCTGCTCCGGTTAGAATAACGACCCTTAGTGGTCAGCAGCTTCAGACCATGGCCAAATCATCAGGACTGAGCGTTGTGCATGTTACAGTCCCCCAGGTGTTTAGATGATTACTTTCTCCAGACTTTAAAGACCCGATCAAAAGTCTTTTATTGGCAGAGAAAGTTCTTGTTTTCTCTTAGAGCCATTTTATATCCTCAAACCAATCGATATTCAATTTTGTTGAGTTAAAAGGCTTTTCTTTATAAATATCAATTTACCTGTTTAAATAGGCTACTTGTCTGTTGATAATTTTCCTGTTTCAGATAGATTATTTTTCGTTCGTGAAATTGACATTCTTATCTCTTCGGACTTTCTGATTACTCTTTAAAATTTCTTATTTTAGTTGGGGCAATGTGCTATTCAGAATGTTATAAGTTATCAGTTATCACGTCATCAGTAATGTAGCTAACCCGTATATTATGTAAGTTTCGGTAGCATGCACTCCGGTAAAAACCATTATAAACTCGTTCTCAGTCCTGTCAATTTTCGTTTGGTTTGGCTATTCGTCTTTCATTTAACAAATTTCATTTTCCTTTTAGTCAGTTTTTCTGCATCATATTGTATACTACCAATGCATATACCAAGTATGTACCAACATAAGTTCATTTGTACTTTTCCCCACTTCCTATTAGTTAGTTGGTATTAACTTTACTAACTGTAGTAGTAGAATTAACTTTACCTTGTCGTTCGTGTATATTATAGTTAAACGAATCTGAGACGAAAAACTTTAGATTTATGATTTATCATATGTATACCGACTCATCGACTCTCCCTGATTTACTCATTTCATTTCTCAATGTTTAAGATGACTAATTTACATGTAGTGGTGAAAACAACGATAATTTCTTAAAGTTTGTAGTATTTTTTATCCAAAGTGAATG
Organism: Seira ritae; assembly: GCA_027744415.1. Taxonomy (NCBI): domain Eukaryota; kingdom Metazoa; phylum Arthropoda; class Collembola; order Entomobryomorpha; family Entomobryidae; genus Seira; species Seira ritae. Next base: position 6,440 of record JAHZNI010001458.1, on the reverse strand, counting down.
GGATGAGATGTCCAATGCATTTAATGGAATATCGGGAAAACTATCTGCAAACTGTCTTATACACTTTATTGCGAATTTTAAGATCATGTATTTAATTTGATGAATTTACAGCAAAGCGTCATTCAATCCCCTTCAGTTATTCAAAGTGCTGCGGGTCAGTTACAACTTCAAAAAGGTAACGTTATCCTCGTGAAACAAAATCCCAGTGTTATCCAGACGGCTGGAGGTGCCATACAAGCGGTACAAGTAGTGGGAAGTCCGCAAAGTGACGAATCATTATCGAACGACGGCATTGATCATCCTGGTTCTGGTAGACCTTCCGACAAAAAGAGGAGAGAAATTCTATCACGTAGGCCTTCCTATAGAAAAATCTTTAGTGAATTAAGTGGTGCGGAAATTTCAGGTAATGGCACAGAGATTAGTTAGAATTACTCCCAATATCGGGGCATTGTGAATGTATCATGTTGCTGTTGTGCTTACGCATAAATTTTTGATTGAGTAGGTGACAAGGGTGACTCAGCAACCTCAGAGTCTAGTCAAGACGCAGACGGTTCCAGCGGTTCTGGAATCGTAATCGGCAACACGCAGTATCCTCCAGGTGTGGTGAAAGTCATCAACGCCAACGCGCTGGGTCTCCAGGTTCCATCAGCGGAGGCATCCAACGTGCCTGCCGCTGCACTCCAAACCATAACCATGACTAATGCCGGAACTGCAGGTGGAACGATAGTGCAGTACGCTCAGTCACAAGATGGGCAGCAGTTTTTTGTTCCAGGTAGGTCATTCAAACCTCTGTTGCGCGGCTGGCTGCCATGCGTTTGCATGAAGCATGCAGCTACCGCTGGCAAGGTATAGGCCAACAGCTTTTCCTCAAAGCTTTTGGCTCTAGAGAAAGAAGTAGTGGCGATCTGATTAGGTTGTAGCAGTGTTCGAAAACCCGAGACACCTGTGATTGACCTAATCATACCCATTACTTTGTTCTTATATCACATTTATTTAGTCGGAAGCGAGCTTCAGGCATATACCATTCGTCCGGTTTCCTCAGCTTCAAGCAGTGGGTCTGTTGTAGTTGCAGGCAGTTTATCAGGAGGCGGGCACACGGGCTAGTTTTAGTGAAATTTTTAGAAGCTAAAATCTACGATTTCAATTACTTATATACATAATTAAACAAAAAATTTATATAGCAGCAGTGCAGTGATAAAATCCGTATGTAATATTTTTACAAACGGGGAAATGAAAACATTTAGTGTACGAATATTTATATCATGTACATAAATCTGTAACTTCATATATATATGCATATTATTTACAAAAAATGCTATTATTGTGTAACAATACAAATTATTACTACAACCGAAAACTTATCTAATTATTATTATGAAATACATATATATATATATATTATACAAAAGAAATACAAAGTACTGTGTTAATGGCTACATACAACAATACAAGTATAACGATATGAAACTGGAACGATTTTTGCCCGGAGGATGATTATTTGGATGCTTACAATGATCCCCTCCTTTTTATCGATTCATTAAAAGCTAATATGGCTTTAGTGTAGTGTAGCTTGTAATCAAATTTGTTTCAAATGCTACATGGCAGATTGGTGTTATTGTTTTCTATTTTCGAATTATTCTTCTAGAATCAACCAACCGAGTCTTAGATAGAAATTATTATTGTTATGAGTTTGACAAGAACTATTAGAGTTACTACTGCGGAATATGTCTTCTGTAACAATTTAACTCAGTTATGATCATATGACATTTAATTACAATTATATCTCAACCAAGTGCTTCATTAAATATTTTGAATGATTTACAGAAAAATATGCATGATTATTTTTCATTTGCTTTTGTCGTTTCTATAAAGCATGCTCACGTGGAAAATTCGAGGAGGAAAAAACAATCCTTCCATTAAAAAAGATACATTTTATTTATCAACGGTAAACAAGACACAGACAATGTTGATTTGGTTAACTTAGTCTTCGAGAAGACATACGATGTGATTACAATGAAAAGGCAATGAAAGCGACATTCACTGCTCGAACGTAATTTACATATACGATAAGAATTTTAAATAAAAAAACCATGATCGAAAAGCGCGATTTTACACTAAATGAAAGACAAAAGCTACATAGATTGTGAGGCATTTTGCTTATACTGTTCCACCCATTGGGTAATTTTTTCAAGATTCGATTCCATATCCGCAGACGTATTAGACGCCAATTCGAACACAATTTCCGGGGCATAAGAGTCTTTGGCTTCATCAAGAATGGTCTGAAAGATTTCACATTGAAGGTTGTCTTCTAACTTTTTTCCTGAGTATCCCCTGAAGCATACAAAAAGTTATTCATCAACTCGTGAATTTTAAATGAAAGTCCATTTCTTTCCATATGTAGAAATGAAAATAAGGTAAGATTCTGATTTTAATTTTACTTACCGTCCAGTTAGTCGATCGTATAAAATTGTGTTGTCTGTACGGAGCACAAAAACTATATCAAACCACCGCTGAGGAAAAAAATCACAGCCATGGTAGTCCACAATCTTTCCACCCTCCTCCATCCGATCTTCGATTTCGTCTAGAATCTGGAATCATGGAGAAATTACATGATTAAATTTTCCAATTATAAAAAAACAAGGAAGATAAAAATGAAGAGGACGCTTAAGTTATAATTATGAACCGAACCTTCTCTTCATTTATCACGTGACATCCATACGTGGGGTCATAGCTGTCAACACACTTGTTTTCTTTGGCGATCTGACTGACATCCAGCCATTCTAACCCCGTTTCCTCGGCTATTTGCTGTGCCAAGGTGGATTTGCCGACCCCCGGAGTACCTGCCATTAACCAAAATCAGTAATATGTAATATTAAATTAAGCACACCGAACTCGGGAAAACAGACGTACACAGACAGAAAAATAAATAAAGGTACATTTTTCGATGTGGATGTATGTTCTGTTCGTTATTACGTTCAAAAATATTATTTAAAACCTCAAAGAAAAATTATATAAACAATGCTCGACCCTCAAGACACCACGACAGTTGAAGGGATGATAAACTACAATAATCTGAAATAAATAATCTAATGGGCATATGGGTAATGGATGTGAAATTCTCACTGCCAAATATTGAAACCACTTAAAGCTTAACCTAATACCCTTATACATTTTATAAGATCAAAATCAAACCGTCGTCGTTTCAATCTTCCCAACATTAAAGTAACCTTTTTTTTACTAAAATAGCGAATTGATCACTTACCAGCAATTAAAATGTTCGGTAAGGACCTCATATCGTTTTATTCGAGAGTCCCCTACTTTTTTACTGCGAAAGTTGTGTAAAAGTTTTAATTGCGTTAATTTGTGATAAGAACTTTAAGCAAGAGTCAAATTGCAATTATTCGTGCATGTAGATTTTAAATAAAAATTAAAATTGCTGAAAAGCCGAAAAAGCATGTTTGGATTTCCCTTTCAGCCGAACATATTGAACTTGATATGAGCACTGTGTGCATGATGCAAAGCATGCTTCTGTTTGCATCGTATTTGATGGCAAAACTTGAGCATGTTTACTTCACAAGAAAAGAAAATGCGCAGAATATGATCGCATCACTTACTGAACGTAGGACGACGACGCTTTTCTTGGAAGTAGTTGTGTACATAGTGTATACTATGTTCACGTTCACTAGTTTGTTGAATTTTTCATGCAATTTTCAATTTGTAATAATCGAAAGGTAACAAATTATAATGAATAGAAGAGGTTGACTGATGTGGTATGGTAAACTGAAAGGTAATACTGAAAGAGCCTGCAAACCTTACAGACTGAGTATTTGTGCGTATGTATGCAAACCCAATGTTGGCAAAATCAAACAAATATGTCTCAAATGTTTTAACGTTTTACTTTTTGTATTATTTCGTCAATATTAATCACTGTTTGTTAGTCATGAAGAGAATATTTTTTTTCTTTTCACTATTTAAGCATTTAGATTTACGATTAGGTCACATAGATAAACGAGTTTTCGAGTTACATATTACTATCATTATCATTCATTCACGAATCAAGATCAACATCATGTAAAATGTAATGGCATTTCAGTATCTTACATCATGTAAAATATTACATCTCCAGCTTCAATAAAATGTTATCGATAAAAATTGCAGTAACATACACGGTCAATTATACATACAACTACATACTTCCATACGTACTAACATTAAAAATTACGTTACATTTCAAACAACGTTCTCATCTGAGCAAGATTCAGACCACCACCTCGAGTTTTCTTCGTGTTGGCCAAAATTCCGGAGGCGAGATCCATTTTATGTTCCTGAAGCTCCAGAATCTTATCTTCAATTGTTCCTTCTACGATATATCTGAAATGTACGTACATTATATTGCATAAAAATCATTTAGATCTCATATAGATTGGTCTACAATCTTCACTTCTAGTTTTTTTTTACTAATTTTTACCTTCGAATTGTAACGGGCTTTTTTTGGCCAAACCGGTGAACACGATCCTGAGCTTGCAGTTCTATCTGAGGATTCCAATGAGGCTCTACGAAGAAGACATGGTTGCCACCAATTAGATTAATGCCTACAGCACCAGCCTGTAGGGACAAGAGAACGATTTGTGGATTGCCAGCTCTTTCATTGAATTTCGTCATGTTCTCTGTCCTATCAGCCACATTATCTTTTCCAGTTATGTAGACCGTTGAAAACCTTCGCTTTCGCAAATGCGCATCTAAGATTTCAAGGAGCTTAACCCACGAAGACACAATAACCACTTTGTCCATATGGCTGCCGTTGACTTGCATGGTTCTCTCCCTCAGTTCTTCCAAGTCCTCTAAAATCTAAATAAAAGAACATTGATTTTGTTAATAACAATCTGCAAAACAAAGTAGAAGAATATAGTCATCCTCATCATCATAATTACTGAAGACATATTACTACTTACTTTTTTTATTTTTGACGACACGTACAATGGACTAAATACGGGATTTTTCTTACTTATAAGTTGCTCAATGTCATCCCTAATGTCTGACTCGTCAAGATCGGAATCCTCATCATCCCCAATCATTCCTTCGATAAGATAAGGTAGAACGACACACTGGCGAAGTCTAACGAGGAGGGCAAACAAATGCGAGAAATTCACGTCTTTGCCAGCTTCACCTTTTGGCTTTGGACGTCGCGCAGTATATGCCATAGCTGCTCCCTGCAGTTCCCTTTCCCTTTCCTCTTGATTTTTCAAGAAGTTAGTAAAAAATGATTGGGCATACTCTTTCAAATGATTGAATATGGCCATTTCCTCCTCATTAAGCTCAACCTTGATAACTTCAATAGTTTTGGGAGGAATCCGATTCACCTCACTGTCCTTATTAGATGCCTGCAACTCTTCTTTAGTTCTTCTTAAAATCAACGCCTTACCAAGGATGTGTAAGCGTTCCCGTGAAGCTTCATTCTTCCTCACCAATTTCATTCCAATCCAGAAGTCCCATACTTTACGATCGTCAAATGGGGTCATCCTCAAAAATTTGACCATCGAAAAAAAGTCTTCGGGCCTGTTGTGGACTGGAGTACCAGTAACTGCCCACCTGTGACGAGCAGTTAGTTGGCAGATGGCTTGTGCTGATACAGTATTTGGGTTTCGAATTTGGTGAGCTTCGTCTAGAACTATACGGTGCCAATAGACTCTCTTTAAAGGACTACGTGATGCCTTATCCTTAGGAATTTCACTAGCGATAGTGCTGTATGTTGTAAGGACCACGTCTGAATCAGCGAGTCGACGAGCTGAGGTTGTACGATTTGGCCCATGGAACATTGTAACCCTGAGTTTTCCATACCCAGCCTTAGAGCTGATTTCTTTCTCCCACTGCATGATGCATGACACGGGACAAACGACTAGCGTGGACTGAGAAGGGGTTAAATCTGCGGCGTCGTCTGGGTCCATCCATGAGTTTTCTTTGGCATCCCACCGAGACATTTCCTTTTTCGACTTCATGATCAGGGACAGAATCATAATAGTTTTACCAAGACCTGAAATAGAAACAGATTTGAACTATTATTATTAGCTACATACATGTGAAAATAAGAGTAGAGTTCGAATAAATAAAAAAGGAACTTGCCCATTTCATCAGCCAAAATTCCGCCACCGGGAAATTCGCGTTCGCGCCAGCTAAGCCACTCAAGTCCATAAATCTGATGATTATACAATTCGACCGCCATCCTAGGAAGCTTCACATGTTCGTAATTATCTTGTGGCATGGGCATGGTCTCAATCGTTTCTGCCAGTTTCGATACGGTTCGGCGTACATCACCAAAGTATTCTTCGTGCTGCACTTTACGAGGATTATACGGTGCAACGACTTTTGAGGTATGAATTGGAGGTGGCTCATCCAATAAGATTGCTTGCCGAGAAGCCACCTGCTTCTGACCAAGTGGGATT
>JAHZNI010001457.1:0-10195 GCA_027744415.1 Seira ritae | reverse complement strand
TTATTATTATATTATGCTAAAGGTACAAAGGGTGATCTCAAGGAAACCTCAGGTATCATCATTCCACCCGAGGACGGGGAAGCGCTCATGCTCCAATTCCAATTAAAATGCAAGGCATTCATGGAGTGCTCCGCCATGTCGGCAACGGACACATCGTTGGCACATGCGTTAATTGAAGTCTGTAAAGAAAGTCGGCATCTTCGAGAATTAAATGAGTCACAAGCGTTAACATGAACTTGAATTCAGCAGAAAAACAAACCATAATTTACCTAGTACTAAATTGCATGGACATGAAATGCATACTTATAACAATATGAATATTATAATTGAAGAGTTACTCTTGTTTTTCATGAATTTTCAATTTTCATGTTTTCTGGCGGCATTCATGCTGATGAGGATAGTAATGATAATTTTGCAATTGCAAAAATATGCAAGCATGAAAAACACCACATACATTTAATTACTACACTTCTAAAAAAGAGAAAAGCCAAGATTCTGCGGCTTAGTATCCTCTGGTTCTTCATGGGAAGGAAACAAAAAAACCACAAGACAAGACAGGCAAGAAAGCAAATGAGTAATTTTATATAACGTGGCTTTTTAACCAAGGCGAACAATAAGACAGGTTGAGGCAAAGCCAAGCCACAAACAAACAAGTGAATTAAATAGTTTCATCTTTGAAGTTTCTGATAGAGTTGACTCATACAGTAACATGTTTATAACGTTTTTACGATCTACGGCACATTCTGCATTTTAGCATTAGCCTGCAACTTTCTTAAGGGAAAATTTATTTAAAGACGTTAAATCAAAATCAAAGTTTAAATGAACGGAGGTTCCAGACCTGTTTCCAGAGAAGGAATATTATAGCCATCTCAGAATGCCCCCAGAGCCACAAAGCAACGGGAACGTCAAGATTGGCAATGAGCCAAGACCTTATAAGATAACCGTCGTTGTAAGTCCAGCAAACATAACGGAAATATCTTTTGAAAGTTAATCAATATTAACCAACTTTGAATCGATACTTACTTCCCAAGGGCGATGGAACCGTAGGAAAAACATCCATGCTTATATCCTACACAAAGAACCAGTTTCCTACAGATTACATTCCGACAGTGTAAGTTACATCAGTGACGACTAGAGTATATTAAGATTAATTTATCGAAAATTGGCATTTAAAATTTCAGGTTTGACACACACCGCACATCTATACAAGTGGATGGCGTTGAACAAGCAATCACCCTTTGGGACACCGCGGGTCAGGAACAGTACAACCGCTTGAGATATTTGACCTATCCCAAGGTGAGAAGTGAGAATTCGAAGCAGACGAAGCAACCTCGTAGAAGAAATGTAGGCTCATTTCATTAAAATGAAGACTCAATATTTCTTTTTACAAATGATAGACCGACTGCTTTATCATCTGCTTCTCCTTGGAAGTCAAATCCTCCTTTGACAACGTTCTCAATCAATGGTATCCTGAACTAATAAACCATTGTCCAAAAGCTGCTTGGATCCTCGTTGGTAATTTTTAGTTCATAATACATGAGTAAACATTATTAGTTTCTATTCGCAGATGTTTAACTAGACTTATAATTGTAGGAACAAAGTCGGATTTGAAATCAACGAGCAATTTCCAACCCTCAGAAAAGCAATGCAAGAAAATGAAGTCTCGCATAAAGGCATATAAATACATAGAGTGCTCCGCACGGACAAGGGAAAATCTGGAGCAAGTATTTGTCGAAGCGGTTAAGGCAATCAAGAAGAAAGATAAAAGAAAGTTTAGTCCAGTAACTTGCAAGATTACGTAATCAATCAAAATACACCTATAATAGATTGTACCTACATTAACTCATGTCAACCCAGCGTTTTTTGCACGCCATATTCATATCATTCTTCTGATCTTATCGATTTATTTCACGGGGAAGTGAAGAAATAAAGAATGAAGTATGTAATTTTATATGATAAGGTAACTTGTAATTATGAATTTTATTAAACGTTTTCTAAAATAAAAACGATTCATTTTTTCTTTTCTACGAAATGAATTCTTCTCAAACTACAGCACTTCAATGAAGACTTGATGTTGATATATAGCATTACAACATGCATCTTACAGATAAATTACTTGATTCCTCATCCTCAGTAATAAAAATTCTAAAAAGGATAACTCAATTTCACGCCTAAAGCTACGACCATAACTGAAAACTTACATATGCATCGTTTATATCTCGATAATAATCGATCGATCGATAAGTTATAAGTATGTCCTGATTCTACGAGTAAAATAGTTAAACTCCTAAACAAAACGATAAACCATAAAAGTTCGACGAGAAAGAAAAAATTCATACCATTCAGTTCAGTCAGTCTCAAAACGTCTCAAGAAGTTGAAGTACAACTACTGGACTACATAATATTCCTATTATGAATACGATTATCCTTAAAAATTATACAAATACAACTGTTTAGAATTATGCAAGCCTTAATTAATTCGTAACTAATTACGATACGATTTAATTGATTTAAAATTACAATTTCATATCCCACCATGTCAATATTGAAATGTCTTAGCACTGATCACTTTCAAGTCAATTATTTTTTCATCTTCACACACAAAAATTCAAGGGAACATAACTTCGTAAAATTAATGCCTTAATTTTGTGACGGGAACTTGCCCTCTCATTAATCTGAATTAATAGGAATTTAATTCAACTAATGTACAAAGTAATTAATTTTAGAAATATAGAGACGTAATGAAGTCTCGAAAGAATTTTAATTTTTGACGAGGGATGCAATTTTACACAAGTATATCTTTAAAACGATGAAGAGGCTAGCTAGAAGTCATGCATAATCATGATTAGTTTCGAAGTTTTGTTACATCCATACACATTTTCATATCACATTTTATACCAGGATTAATGAATAAACTTGTGATTTAATATTACTTCGCATACTGCATATGAATTGAATTAGCGTAAAACAATAATTCCACTATAAACAAAACTTTTTGATTGCGAGAGCGATCCGAGATACGAAATAAAAGCGAAAGAAGAATAAAAAATAAATTAAACTAAGAGGGGACACTTATGCATTTTAAACGTGCATACAACAACAAAAACAGAAAATTGGTTTCCTTAATGTTCATTTGATCACTTCACACACATTCCGAAGCAAAGTAAAACCACTCGGCACCGATGAGTAGAGTTGAGGGAATGGGGTGGTAGACTAATTATAATTGATTGCTTGAGTCCTCGTTACATTTTCGGCAGGGGTGGATGAGGAGAGTCTTCAGGTGAGGTTGCGTTCTGCAGGGGAGAATCCACAGGTCGGAAGAAGGGAGACTCTCTCCCTCCATTAGAAGACACTGATGACTCAGTCTCGTTTGAATTTTGAGAGTCCTCCACATGATTCGTGAGCATCGACGACATGGAAACCAGAGGAGATCCCGATGAGGCGTTCGTGGCAGACGCGGGATTGAAGGAAGATTGCGGATGCACCGCTTGACTTGTGAAGAGTGAATGACTGTTTGATGACACGATCGTGTTTCCAGCGAAGTTATAGGAGGGTGTCGTATGGTACATTGTGTTAGGTACGGAAGTATGGGAAACGGCGAGAGGAGCTACGGCAACAGGTTGGGGCTGTGGAGAGCCCATCGGGAAGCTGAGGAGACCCCCAGCACGCTTAGCTGGCTGAGGGGAACAGTCCATCATGTTCGAGTCCCAGTCGCATTTTCTCTTAACACCTGAAAATAATTTATCATTAGATTTTAAAAAGTGGAATGATATGAGGATTTGTAAATTGGAAATTCATTTCACAAGACTTTCTATCTTTATATTACCTTGACTTCCGGTTAGGACGCTAGGCCGTACTGCGATTGGACTCAGGGACCTACGAGTAGTAAAACTTTTTCGCGTAGGGGATGGCGATGAAAGGGAGGGAGAGAAACGGGAGATGACTCGGGGCGAAGCTGCGGGTGAGGAAGAGGCTGACGAAGTAGGAGGCATGGACAGCCATAATTGATCTGATAAACTAGGTCGCCTGGTGGAAACTTCCATAGACATGGAATCCTAACAATGTTAGCATAAAATGTTCATTTGTATGTTCTTCTATTTCAAAACCATTATTAGCGTTATATTAAAACTTTCTCCAGATAATTAATTAGTTACTTACGAGAGATAAGTCTTCCCATGACTGGGCAATATTGCTAGTACCGTTGAAGTCTTTCTCCGAGGCCGTCTCCCAGTCTGCATGATCTTCTTGTCGCAATTGGGAGACTCGATTGGGTGCTGGACCTGGGGAGCCCTGAGTATAAAAATAAAATCAATTACTTAGTTTCATACATACTAATAATAAAAAAGTAGAGTAGTACTTTCTATCTTACTGGACTGAAACTAGCAGAAAACCGCCTGGGCCTTGAACCACTCAAAGAGGATAAAAAGGAGTTCGCCAAGGATGTCGGATCAATATCAGCCAGCTCTTTACTCTGCCCACCAAGGCCAAGACCACCCGTTCCTGCTGACGCCAGCACAGCAGTCGACGTTCCAGACGCCATTCCTTGCGGGGTCTCGTCCTTCCCAGTGCCTAGCTGATTGATCATTGGCGCAGAGGAAGATCGTTTCAGGTTAAGTCTAAAAATAAAGAATAGAAATGAACAATTTTCCTGTACATTCCTTCCTAACTACATTCTCAGTTTTGATTTTTAATCCTTACTGATTCAATGCAGTGCCCACAATCGACGAAATAGGACTCGGGCATGCTCGACTAGGTCTATGAATAGCGGGGTTAGGACTAGCTGACCTCCCTGACAGCATGAAGCTGCCGCCCGGACAACTTCCCACTGCGGGCGAAGTCCCACCACCGCTACTACCTTGAGGAGTAAGTTTTATGTTCACTCCTCCCCTCCCTCCAACTCCACCTCCATTATCACTTCCCACCTCCGATCCCCCCGCAAGAGATAGCCTTCGAACAGTTGACGACGTGTTCGAATTTGAATTGGAGGAGTCCCCTGCATCCGTCTCCATTCTCATTCAGTTTTATCAATTATTAAATAAAATTACTACAATGCACCAATCACGATATCACCTCCTTTGTATGGTCTGGTCTTTCGAAAAACTTTATTCAGTCACATTTCAACTTTTCAGAAGTTCAATTGCCAAACTTAAAGCTCAAGTCTTATTCTTATGTGTTTCTCTCTCTCTTCTTGACTAGTTTATTTATTTTAAAAAAGAAGATGGAAGTAATAATTATATATTAACAGTTTAGCATGAGCACTTTTACTTCGAAAGACCTGACATTAATTAACCATTAAATTTAAAACCTTTAATATTTAGACTTGACGGTCAAGAAGAGGAAAGACACAATCCGGATCTGAAGGCTCTAGACCTCCAAGTTACACTCTCGTCCCCACTACTGCAAAGATGATCACAATGTTCTGAGAATCTCCTCCATGATAATGATGAGCAACGACAACAGTAAAAATGACTCCTTCCCATTTTCCACTTTGATAATATTTTTCTTCAAGAAATTCAGAATTGGGCTCCGGCTTCGAGTCTAATTCAATTTGAGTAAGTATAAGAATAAGAAGCCCAATAAGACAGGTCAGAATCAGGATTCATGATTCAGATTACGAATCGATGGTTGAGGGCAAAAGTCAAAACTTAACGCGCAATTAGCTCTTCACCATCACCACCACCACCGACAATAACAAGAAGCAACAACAACAGCTGATATGATATGGCCTCAACTAACTCCACCGCCGCCGACACCATTTTCACTTTTTATATTTTAACTGACGAAGCCGAAATAAAATTATCTTCAAGTCTTTCTAGATGATGTATCGATAAACAATTTTCTGAAACCCTTTTCTGACTGTTCCGGGGAAACGCATTAAATCTAAGTCGTGATCGTGATCATGATGAACAAGGAGATAATGACAATGTCATTCCCTTACTTTCTTCTGCGATGATGATGACTATAATATGGCTTAAATGAGACCTGGCCATCATCATGAATATTATATTATGAATATCGTGATTGCGATTATATTATAAACTTTATAACTGCGATGCGATGATCACATCACATTATTAGAACGACAAGAGTCAAGTGAAAAGGATTGAGTTGAATTGGATGTAGTAATGCAATAAAAAACGTGAAGAAAATGCTGTTGCTACTTCACCGAGCTGAGCTGAGAAGAAGGAGAACATTAAAATTTATGCATAGAGATAGAGGCCAGACCAGACCATGCAGGCCATTTACTTACAACATTTCAGCTAATACAATGCCGCAAAATATGTTAAAGTGATACAGACATGAAGCATTTACTTTTACACTAGAGATAGACCCATATAGCAAAGAGTTTGAGTATACCGTAAAATCGCGTAAAGAAGCCTTCATCCTCGAAATCTTGAAAAAATCATGGTCGTGTCTCAGAATGTAATAAGTTATTAAATAGGTAAAATCGAAATAGGAACTTACAAGAATCAGTGGCTTGGTCAGGTCCCTTCCTTCATCATTAGCCAACTTGATTTGTCAACGTAAACGTAAATGACATCAAAGCTCTCTTTAATGGTCTGTTCGGAGTTTAATATATATTTTTCATGCTTTCGGAAAACTTTTCATTACTCAAAGCGTTTTCGGATCACTAGGTTGTTTTTCCAAATTTTGGTTCTATGTAAGCTTTGGGAATTTGAAGGACCTCCCTAATACCTAACTAGGTGCCAAAGGAAGGAGCCAAAACCTAGGTTGCATTAAATCCTCTAACGTTGAGTATCACTAACATATATATTGATATCAATTTATAATGTTTAAATCCCCCTTCTCATAATTAACCGTATTTCATGTCATGTCAAGTTTTTGGTTCCCATTGTAAAGGAAAGAACGCGGTTACCCTTATATTTCTACTGAAGTACCACCACATTACCTACATGCATATTCGAGGTTTTACGTCAACTCTTTCTAAATACGTCATTGCTCTTTACGGGGAAATGTGAAGAGAAGAGATACGAATACGAATAGGGCTCACTCACACTCAGCTACTTTTTAAAAGGCTGCTGAGCTCAAAGCTCGACTCGATATAACATAACTACATTTCAACTTCAGCCGATTCAGCCCATGCCATAACCAATATAACATAGCATAACTGATTGCGAGAACGACTCTGACTTGACTTTTTAGCTCCCAAGCACAACTCTCAACTCGAAGCGGCTTTTGAGCCAAGCTCTTCTCCTCAGCAAAAAGTTCAGTTCATTTCTGAGCTTGACTTGAGGTTTGAGACCAGAACCAGACCACTTTTTTCTCTCTTCTGAAGTCTGAAAGATAATGTAGCCGTGCATATGCATGAAAGTTGCTTGCTGCGATTTTATTTCGCGATATATTCGACTTGAGGAAGGAAGACGCGTTCATTTAGTTCAAGCGTCCCGTAGGATTACACCATTAGCATCGACGTTTCTTACCAATAGTGAGAAAACACTTTTATAGAAAATCTGGCCTGAATCTGAACATTTCCACAAATAAAATTTTTTTTTATTCATTTCAAGTGAACTAAAAACTGAAAACAGCTTTTACATATTTTTAAGCCTAACTATATTTACATAATACATAATATAGTCATATCATATCATCCCAAAAAATCAAAAGAAATGAAGATATTTTTTCATAGAAAAATGAGTTGACTTTGCTTATGCTTGGGGGCTTGGCTTCCTAGCTCTTTCTGGTTAGGTTCTTTGCTTGTGCTTGTTTGATTGAACACCCCCGCCTATAGATTACTGCTGCTTCGGACTCCGGAAATGTAAATTGAAAAAGAAGAAAGATCTTTACGCAAATATGTAATATCTACAATTACAATTCAAATTGAAAATGAAGATCAAGACATTTTTTCTGTAGTCTATATGTCTAAAATATATACAGAAAAGTTACAAAACAACAGAAAACATTTTACGTCATTGGATATCAAAGAGTCCCATTACAACAACTTTGAAAAAAATTGCATAAAAATTAAATAGCTTGAAAAAAGCCTTACGTTATAATTAAGTTACACTGCAAAGTTACATTATTCAAAATGAAATTATGAACATTTTTTAAAAAATTGTTCAAAAAATAATAACGTCAACTAAAAAATGCTCAATGGTTTCATTTGGTTGGTTGGTATCGGATGTCTGGGACATGGAGTAGGACTTGGCTGGGGAAATCACTTTTTTGTTATTTGGATTATCTTGTCAAAAGAGATTAATGCAGATGTCCAGGGTAAGCATTTCCTACATCTTTCTCAAATCGAGGACGAAAACGGACCCGTCGGAGGCGGAAGCACCGACTTTGTCGCCTCTTGAGTTCCAACATACCTCGAAGATTCCACCTGTACCCTTGTAGCTATGCACCAACTGCCCAGACTATGGAGGAAAATGGGAAAAATTAAATAAGCAAGCACGTTTAAAAAAGAGAGCAGTGTTTAAATTATTCGTACCTGAGTAGACCAAATGTGAACACATTTATCGAAGCTGCCAGAAGCTAGAAGCATTCCGTCTGGGGAGAACGCAACGGAATATACTGGTTCAGTATGTTTGGTGAGACGATGAATGCATATTCCTCTTTCAACGTCCCATAGCCGAACAGTGGAATCGAAGGATGCACTAGCAAGGATTAAGTTCATGTTCGGGTTCGCTGTTCCAGGTCCAGTGGGAGACCATTTGATTGTGTAAATTTCCTTAGAGTGCGCTTGCAAGTCGTGGACGCAATTATCTTGGTTCATTGACCAGATCTAAAAGAAAGTAAGAAAATTAATGAATGAAAACTGCTGGAATTTCTTTCAAAATTAAAAAAAAATTCTTATAACAGTAAATGAGCATACCTTCAGGGTCATGTCGTCTGAACATGACGCTAAGAGCTTGCCCTGTGGGTCCCATTTGATAGCATTTACTTCGTTCTGAAATCGAAATATCGAATGTGAGAAATCAAACAATTGAGATTTATATAAAATTGATGATAGTTTAGAAATGGCTGTGGTTGGCTTACCGTATGACCCTGGAATGATTTAATAGGCTTGTCACTTCCAAGCCTGCAGACGTGGATGCACTGATCCGTAGAACAAGACGCAAACGACGTGTTGGACTGCCAATCCACATCTAACGCTGGAGCTGAATGGAAAGCAAACTGCTGCGTACATTGTCCAGACCTGTGTGAATCGACAATTTATTTTCCTCATTCTTCTTCCAAAACATTAACTACATTAGTTGATTATTCAAATGTGTCTTTAGCTTCAACTTTTCACTTACGCCCGGAACCTTCTGCATTACCAGATGTGGCTGCGAGCAAATAAATAATAAAAATAAGGTTTTTAATCCTACCTCAATAGATAAATTATTACGCAACAACATTAACAAGAATGAAATATAATTCTATTTACAATATGGATGGTTGTTTTCTTCTTTAGCGTTACTTTCTGAATTTTCTTGGGGCTTCTTAAGGTTTGCCTCCTTTTGTCTGGTGGCCACCACATCCGGCATCACCGCGTCGATGAGGGATAGGGACTCAATCATTCGCTCGGAACCATCCTCCCCGATTGAGATCTCTGCCTCCGTGTACTGGAGACCTTTCTGGATAATGGAGAGCAATGCCGCGGGAGGAACAAGAGCTCCATTTATGTTGGACTGGGAGATGTGGGATTCGATGCCGAATGTGTAGGCGGAATGCTGAAAACCTGGAAAAGCGCAACAACAAAATTTCTTCGCCTGACAAGCTATTCTTCAAAGTTAATAATATAAACTGTAATAATAAATATTAAATATATTTTTTACTCACCAGATTCCTGAAGGTATCTGTAAACTAGGAAGTTCACTTCGTCACTTGAGAAGCTCATAGTGAAGCTGTTTCAAGCTAACGAATTAAGTCTTCAAATCACTATCAATCAAACTTGTTTTAAACCCAAACTGATCAGTTAGTATTATAAAAAAGACAAAACCCCACCTCAAACCACTGTACTATAACTACTTTAAACTTTAGTCTTCAATTTTTTAAATTGAACATCGACTGAATTCGACTTATCTGAGTTTTTTTATTATTTTTTAGAGAGCTCCAGTATGAAACGATGAGGCTCGTCAACACCTTTCTTCACATTATCACATGATAATAGAGCAATAGCTCTTCATTGGATTGGATGTCAGATTCAAGAAAAAAACAAACGCAGAAGTTTGTAGAACACCGAAGAAGATTG
>JAHZNI010001456.1:0-11166 GCA_027744415.1 Seira ritae | reverse complement strand
ATTTAAACGGAGTTTGTGTGTGCATGCTCTTCCTCTCTAATACTTTTTCGCTTTTCAAACTCCTAATTTTTAATCACTGCGTTCATCATAATATTAATTGCCTCGATGCTTTGAGTGCAAAGTAGTTCATCGAATGAACTATCGAGTCTTCAATCCACCTGTCGACGGCATCCCTGAGACTCTTGGAGACCGAACGAAGCCACAAAAGGTCCTTCAGTTGGGGCCGGTGATATCTGCCAAGATAATTGACGAGCGGAAGTTGGTAGTCCAGAGCTAAGGGCAGGAGGATGTCACGTTCCTTATTTGGCTCCAGCAAATTCCTCAAGATAGGATGGACTAGGTACATGCTTAATCGATCTTGTGGGCGTTGCTTCTCCAGGATCTTTTCCCAAATCTAAAAATAATAAGGAAAAAAATTATACAAGTGCACCTTATCTTCAAAAAGTATCATAATTGAAATAATTTAAATAAGTTTAATTAGTTAATTTCACCTCTCTTGGGAAATATTCCAGAGGATGATATCCATCCCCGATGGAGTTCAGGTCCTGAATGCGCCGCTGCCCTTGATGTCTCTCTCCTTCAGCCGTACGCTTTTCGTCCGCCTTCCTTTCCGCAATGAGCTCCTGGAATGCCTCGGGAGTCATCATTGTCATTTCACAGCCATCTCTGGATTTGGCCATCTGAATGGACAAAAATATTACAGTCGTATGAAAAAAATTAAATTTGCTATTTTTTGCAATTTTTTTTATTAGAGTTGGAGAATAGAGCAAAGAAGCGGTGTGTTGAGGTTGAGGTGGGTGAAAAAGAAAAGTGTAAGATGGAGAACAGGGTCTGAACGAACGACATTTGAACGTTTATAAAAAAAGTGAGATCAATTCCTATAAATGCCTTGAGAGGTATGTTTATGGGTTTGTTCCCTATAGCGGCCAGCTGTAGAAACATAGCATTGCATGTCTCATCTTCTCCCTCTATTTTGTATAGAGCATAGACGCGTGTGGTTGTAGTTGAGCACAGAAAGGCGGCAACAGTAGCAATTCAAAAAATGAAAACATAGCCGTTTGCGTCTTATTCACATTTAAACGGAGTTTGTGTGTGCATGCTCTTCCTCTCTAATACTTTTTCGCTTTTCAAACTCCTAATTTTTAATCACTGCGTTCATCATAATATTAAGTGCCTCTATGCTTTGAGTGCAAAGTAGATGAAGTTTCGTTGCATCTCCTTTCCCCTCTTCTCGCTTGCTAATATGCGTAAACGTGTGAATAGTGGCCATGTGTCGGTGAGGTCAAAGGTTGAGACTGGAAGGTTGATGCTCATTGATACAGCTCATTGACTCGAGTGCGATCCTACACCACCAAAGGCAGTGGTGAATATATTTTAATGCATGCATGAATTAAATGTATGAAATCTTAATAAATCAATAAGGGACTGTTCAAGTATTACGTCTGGGAGGGGTCTACCGTCAGCATGACCCGCCATACATTGATAAATGACAAAGCGTGACATGAGGGGCGTGGGGGGCTCGACAATTCCGATTTCAGAGTGATATAATACAGTGAACAGTCACTAAGGAAAAAAATTTGAGAGGAGGGTGTGATTTAAATTCGAATGTTGGGAGAATAAGAAAAATCCTGAGAAGAGGACGGGGTTAAAGTTCACTCCAAAGAGAGATGGACAATAGGACGGAGTATAAGAACAGACTGTGAGGAGAGGAAACATTTGAAGAGAGAGGTGAAGGGTAAAATTAATTGACAGGGTGGTTGGAATCCTAATTATAAAGTCCTTATTGCGTCTGCCAGGGTATGCTCGATGCACATTACCCTCTTCTTCTTCTATTCCTATTAGACTGAAGCTTATAACAGGTTTTGACCTCAGGAATCGATTGGAGATGTCAAATTTCATCATAAGAGCTTCCTTGCCGTTAAAACCCGATAAAATTTGTGTGAATTTTAATGGAGGCATGCTTAAGTATGGGATTTTTCACAGTAAGGTGTTGGAGCCAAATGTAGGCATTTCTTTTACCGTTAAACTTTCTAAAACTGAAACTCCCTACGTTTTGCAGTACTTTGTCATCAGTTATTCCTGTTTAACGGAAGTTGGTTTTTTTCTAAAGTTAAACGTAATGGTTCGTGAATGGCAAATTGTCCGCGTGATAGGTATTCGAATCAGCTGACACAAGCCTGGCACCTTTTTCAGGCGCTGTTAACGGTTCCTGAGCGTAGCGAAGGCTTTATACTGGTAAATACATAATTTAGACCTGGAGTTCCAATAACTGATTCACGCGGATAACAACTTTCTTTTCAATTGTCGTGTATGTCGTGTTGCAAAGCTTTAAGTTTTTATATTATACTTTAAATGGAAACTATGATGAAACATTAATTTTAATTAAATTTATATGAAATAGTCCCATTAAACTGCTGCTGACTGACCAATACTTCGTTAAATTTTTAGTTCTTGCCTTTGGAATGAATTAACGTTTAGATAAGTCGAATTCCTCCTTATGAAGAAGAGGAGAAAAAGAAACCATTCAAGCGATGAATTTCCCTAATTTTATGTCCCAGAAAGAACAACAAAAGCACATATCTAATCCTGCGAACTAGAATGACGAAGAGAAAATGTTTTATTTATTGCTGGCATGGATAAAGATATTTTTGCAGACCATAAACTTCCAAGCAGGTTAAAAGTATGCATGTGTTGTTATAGTATAGCTTAATTACAGCAGCACAACGAGTACCTTGAGTAAAGGGTAAATGGGGTAACGTGAGACTCAGCTTCAACTTCACCCTGGGATCCTAATGTGAACTTTTAAAGTACTCTTATTCATTCCTTAATTAAAAAATCCTCCAAGTAAAAAACTTTTTCATCATGTCATCATGAGAAATCAATTTTTATTCCAATGCTAATAAATGTAAAATTGAAAATTTCCAATAAAATTAAAATGTTGAAGTGGTCAAATCAAAATAAGGGTTCTGCATTGCATGGTAAGCAAAGTTCATATTTGAAGTTAACCGTAGATGTACCCTCCATAGTAGTATTGTGGCTGTGGGTTAGCCACTGGGACAGGAAGAGCACGTGGAAGGGGAGACGCTTCGGGAAGGGCGACAGCCACAGCAATCACCGCAGCGATGAGGAGAAGAACGGCAAACTGTTGATCATGTACACATACAAAGACAAAGAGATTAATTATTTCAGCAAAAGGTTCTTTTGAAAGGGGACCTTACCAAACGAGACATGTTGATGTTAAGCTTTGGTAGAGTGCGCCCACGAAAAGGTTTCTTGAGATGAGATGACGAAGCAAACTTGAGATTTAGACTGATGACAAAATTCAAGTTTTGATCTGTATTTATACAAAGTTCGGAGATGAAGAAGAAGATGTTGATCCACATTTTGACTAGCTATTGGTAAATACGGATACGCAACTGACCGATTTCGTGACCGATGCAGACACAGAAAATAAATAATTTTTAGTGAAAAATTCTCTGAAAGGAAATAAAATTTATGCATCATGCATCATATTTTGAACCACCTTATTGTTCTCCGCGAATATTCCACCTTTTATTTAAAGGCAACCACAGCAAATTGAAATCGGGATAAAAAAAACTTTTTTTCTGATTTTTGCATTAAATCATGTCCGTCCGGTGTTTTTGATTTCACAGAAGGAATTCGATTATGAAGATAACCAGCCTGTAAGATTGAAAATAAGTAGCAAAGACTGGAATATCTTATTCCTTTCCTGAGATACTATATTTTAATTTTTGTGTTTATCTTTTAAATTTTTGGAGCTTATCTTTAGGCCCTGCTGCAGGTGCTTACACCTGAGATTGTTCAGGGGAGTGCAAGAAACAATTTAAAACAAACTGCGTCGAAATATCTTTTACCGTTCTCGAAATATTCAAGTTTGAAGTCATTCACATTTGAGATTCCCTATCCGTAGGTCGGGATATTTGCTGGTAAAATATTTTTTTTAAAATTTTTTACTTTTTTGACATGAACTTATTGGAATATTTGATTGGAGCCTTCGGAATCAACACTTTCCACTTTGCCCATTTTGCATGATCTGACCACCATTTCAGCTCATCATTTCAACGAAAAAAAATCCCATGTATTTTAAATGGGAGGAGAGGGTCATACTCTTTGACCTATATCTCCCCAACGGCTTATCCGATTTTGATAAAAATAGTCTGGGTTTATCTCCTTGAGCAGGGGAATCCAATGGTAACAGAATTTCTCAAATATTTTGAACACTTTATCTTTAAATCGAGCTACAATATTTTTTTCTGGAAAAGGACGCATAAAAAAGGGATAAGATAAGGAAAACAGAAAGTAGCTTTGATACTTAATAATCGATCTTACTATGGTTCTAATATTAGACGATGGAAATAAAAGTATAGAGTGATGCGATGGTATGATCGTGTTTTCATAAGAATTGCACGAAAAAGATTATGACAGGAAACCTATGAATTTTCTATGCATTTTTTTAATATTTAAAAACGGTCCGCATTCCAAAACCCCACCAATTCATGCATATTATTATAAACTTCTCTGGGTGTGATTCTTCCTTTGATTCCTTCTCTCTCTCGGACTGACCTATGACCAAGCTAAAAATCACATTTAATAACGCATCACGATTTACTGCGCTCAGAAAAAAGTTTTCAAGGTCATGGAAAATCCATATTTATTCAACATTTCTATTTTATTCTTCTAAGCAAAATCGAGCAACGACAACGCGTGTGATATTGAATATGTAAATGCAAAAACGATGCAAGAGACTCAATCGTAAAAATAGTCAAAATTTAAAACTTCGAGTCATATCCACCGATAAATTATTTTTTTTCTGAACATGAATACTGAATACCATTGTAGCAAGCTGAGCGGCAGACAAAATTAAAATGTTTGCATTTAAAACAAAATATGTACATTATGTTTACTATTGTTTCAAGTAAAGTTTTCCAACTCCTTCCGTTCCAGTATAAATAGGGTTCGATTGTTCGCTCTCAGCATCAGTTATGCAGAATCCATTTTAATCTAACCATACTCCTTCCAAGATTATTCAACAAAATCCAGTCATCATGTCTCGCTTGGTAGTTACGAAATTTTGAATTAGAAAATTCGTCGAAAATCAGTAAATATAACCATTATGAAATATAATATATAATGTTGATAT
The DNA here is from genome assembly GCA_027744415.1 of Seira ritae. Taxonomy (NCBI): domain Eukaryota; kingdom Metazoa; phylum Arthropoda; class Collembola; order Entomobryomorpha; family Entomobryidae; genus Seira; species Seira ritae. The sequence continues at coordinate 6,005 of JAHZNI010001456.1, read as the reverse complement.
TTTACTCCGCCAGTCCGCCATTATTCTCCTCGTCGCCGCGGTGATTGCTGTGACAGTCGCTGTTCCAGAAGCGTCTCCTCTTCCACGTGCCCTCCCAGTCCCAGTGGCTAACCCACAACCACAATACTACTACGGAGGATACCTCTACGGTTGATTGAATTCCTCCATTCCATCTGTGACGACGGCACTTTATTTTAGTGTAAAAATTAATTAACACTTGTAATTCGATATACAATGTTAAATGCATAATTAAAATAGATACGATCAAGATCACGTAGTCAGGTTAAATCAGACGAATTTTTTGGCGCAAGGCATACAGGCAAAGTGACTTTATTGAGAATAACTCATTGTGTCGTATATTTCAAATCAACTATCGTGTTCAGAGAGAAAAGTCCCTTGTCCATTTCCATTGAGTTCCATGCTCATTCAGAATGAGTTTCGTGAGAATATTCCATTATTCCATAATTCTATGCTATAAAACTCTCATTGTTCGTCATACTCTTTGTTTGCAATGAACAAAGACCCTTGCATTTTACGTAAGAAGTTAAATGACCCAATGAGGAAAAAAAATATTTCATTCAGTAATTAGAAAAAAGGAGCTGCTTAACTGTTATCATAATTGAATCATTCAACATAGTATATTTATTCATTTAAAAGACACCAATAAATGCATATGCATAATATCAATACAAATGTAATCCCTCTTCCTTCTGAGCCCATAGGCCATGAAAAGTCCCAGTGACCTTTCCCTCCGCCACAAAATCCACCCTTCCTATTTCCTTCAAGTCTCTCGCATTCAGTATCAAAAGACTCACTTTCCTCGGCTCATTATTGGGAAGCAATGCTGCTAAAATGACGCCATCATCCTCCTCTCCCTCTGTTGGGTCTGGAACAAAGATGGGTTCAGATGCTCTTGTTTCGTTTTCAGCCCTCCAAGACATCTTCTCTCCCGTCCAGGTATCAACTTTCGTGATCACATCCCACACGAATTCATAATTCTTCGCGGGCTCTTTATTCCCGAGACCATAGAAATAGCGATACTTTTTTCCATTCAATTTATAATTAATACGGGGCATTTCCAGCATGTCGTTGGTGAAGAAATGGGGCTGTAAATCTACAACATTTTTCTTGCCCTTCCGGAGAAAAGCGGTTGACGTCAAGGAGTTGTTTCCCTTCAAGAGGTTAACTCCTTCGGATGCCTTCTCAATGCTCAGGGGAAGGACATATCTCCGAGCGGAAGGTTTATCCGAGAACTTGCCTGGCTTCCGGGTGTCCGTCACTGTAAGGTGCCCCACCCATTCGCCATCACTGTATCCAGCAACATCGACAATGAGTTCTCCGTCCTCCTCGAACGCATTTATGTGGTGGAATGTGAAGAGTTCGTCGGTTTCGTAAATCACAGGGTGGATCTTACCATCCTTCATGGAGACAACGTGGAAGCGCGTCTTCTCCTTCGGATGCCATTTGGTCCACTCGCCGTAGGACTTCCCAAGGGGACGTATCATCATCCCTGTGACCAATCCGATTACATTTAGGCAGAGTGGATATTCGATGAAAATTAGCAGTCCTGTTTGGGTGACGCCAAAACTGTGGAAATATGAAGGACTCAGCTTCCATCTCGTGGGAATCTCAGCGATGATCTCTGCCTTGGCGAAGCTTGTCTCTGTCTGGTTAAAGGCTGGCGGTACTTTGATGAAGCAGTAGTGGGGACCCTTGGCATGCCGGAAGTTGTTTCCAATGTTAATTGCTGTGCCATCCGGGAGGAAATGGGGATGGGCTAAGAAAATTAAAATCGTATTTAAAATTTTTTTATTAATTTAGATAATTAATTTTATAGAGACCTGTGGCGGAATTGATTGCGATATAATCTGTCAGCGTTGTACGCTCCCCAAGGGTGTCTAATGTGGAGGGGTCAACTCGCCGGACATGATTTGATTCCGTCATGGCATACAGTTGGTCACCATAGTATCCCACGTTTACGAGACAGTTATCGCGGATGTCGTCGGGGTCAGTCGTGTTCTTTTTGAATGCTTTTGTGGCTAGCTTCCTAAAGTCTGCTTTCAGCCTTCCAAACATATTCTGACAGGGGTCAGGAGCGGCGACAGTGCCGTAGCCAGAAATGACGATTCTATTGGCTTCCATGTTTCTTTTGTAAGCATCGCTTCGAAGAGCTCGGCTTTGGTAGGTCACTTTCCCATCGAGAATTTGGAATTTGTGGAGGATTGCTAATCCGTCGAAGAGATGCTGGTAGTGGTCATTGCCAACCTGTTGGATTCCTGGTCCTACTCGGGTCAGTTCACCTTGGAGCCATGACGGAATTTTTCCTGAATAACAAAGTAGTTCAGCATGTCGCACAGAATTTAACATTTTAGCATGTTCAACATAATTTATTCTGCTTCAGTATTTACCTCGGACTGTTCCAGTAATTGGCTCTGAGGTTTCCTTCTCGCAGTTTCGGAGATAAGGATAATCGTCCCAGTTCCCCCCTCTGAAATAAATAAGAATGAGGAATAATAAATTTATTCTTCAAGCAAAAACCAATAATAAGATATACATATATTGGGCACAGTGCAGTATGCAGCATTTTTTACCCTTCGCCGGAAGTCACTTTTGTCGCCATCCTTCCTTCGGCTACTCGTAACACAATCGAATATAAAACGTAACTTTTCCTTGACCCAACTTTCATAAATACTTTTTTCAAGAAACTTTACTCGACAACTTGAAACCGAAAAGCTACAGCAATGCAATGTAACTATCGGAAAATTCATCCGAAGAGACGGAGCAGCCGACTACACTTGACTGTCAAATTTTTACATAAAACAAGCATAACACATGCATCAGATTACATAATCCCGTCATTTTATTTATCATTAGTCCAAGCTCAACTCAAGGTTTGCTGAAAATAAGCATCATTGTAAAACCCGTAAAGCCATTCATTAGCATTAGCACGGTTATTTGCTACTCACGAGTATTTCCTTTCCTATGTGTTCCAATGCAATTGTTTGACCTTGAGACACGATGACGAGCATGAAAATATACATGATGGGATGGGAATACATATGGGTGATATAAGAAGAAGAGCAGCGTTACACGCATCAACGCGACATGCTACACGCGAAAAAAAATATCCCGAAAAATAATCTGAAGTGGCTCATGGCAGAGTGATGTACTATTTAATCTACGTTTAGCTCTATCCTAGACACATGCTATACCAACTACCAACCACACGTCATTATTCATTATTGTCATTTTAGGATGCAAAAACTTCTTTCTGCAGTATTTGTACAATCTCTAAAATTTTTGTTCTTGTACTATTGGGCTAACTACGCTTACGTATTTCGAATACAAGAATTGTTGTGAATTTTAAGGTATTTTTGTGTGATGTCTATGAGGTGGAAACTATACATTATGAAATATAGACGTTTGAAATGTATTTTAGCGAATCCATTTTAATAGCAGAGAAGACAAAAATGATGACGAAATTTTAATCAATGAGGACTTTATAAACAAATAGGGTGCGCCAAACTGTGTTAGGAATATCGATAAAATTGGAATATTTTCTGTTAAAGAGAAGGGTCGCTTTCCAAGTCCACCTATTAATATTTCTAAGGGTCTTGCGGCATCTAAACTCATCATCAGCATCAAGCATTGATTTTCCCATGTATCACTTGAAAACAAAGAGAAACAAGTTCGTAGTTCATTTTTATGCTTGAACTTTATGAAAGTTTTTCATCAATTCAATCCAATGCAAAGAGCCAGGTATGGATGGACATCAAGATCACGTCATGACGTTTAACTTCACTCCATTCCAAATCCTAAAAATTGGGAAGTGAAAGTAAAACTGCGCAATCCCATGCAAACATGTCAATCTCGTCTTATCATTATGCTTTGGTTTGAAAAGAGTCATTTCAAAGAAAAAGAAAAATATGGAGAATAATATGGTAGTGCAAATAAGCATTACAGTTTTACAAAGACGGATTGAAACTTCAATTTCATTGAAACACGGGGTCAGCTTTGTAATTTAAAGTCAATTCATGCAATAAAAGTGATGAGATGAGAACATCACCACTATTTTATTTTTCAGAAAGCGATGTGTACCACCATAAACTAAACAGAGTATCGACATGACCCAGTTAATTCCAGCGCATTTGGGCTTCTCACTATCCATAAATCCGTTCCAGATCACAGTGCAGTGCAGTGCATTGATGATAAATGGATAAGGATCACAGGTACTTAAACATACTGGGTTGGACAGAGGAAATGTAGATTGTTTGTGAAGGACACGTTTTTTATATTGCATACGAGCAGTTAATATGTAAAACTCATACAATACAACACAATAACGACAATAAAATTGTAGAATGTACTATGCGGCATGTTCAATTTTAATTTGAAGATTATTTCACATCCATTTTCAAATGATCGTGAATTCCTTCATGAAAAAGAAAATGCACATTTATCTGTTTATCTATCAGACCCATATGCTGATTCATTTCAATGCTCATGAAAGTCTAAAACTATAGCACATTAGGTATGTACTGAAATCTTCCAATTCATTGTATTTTTCATTTCTAACCTTATGATGTTCGATGATATTGATGATGGCGGATGAGAAAATTATTTCTTGTTTCTTCTCGTTCTTCTTTTCATATGAATCATAAATTATAAATCATATCATAATATAATGCTTCATCGTAGAAGGTGTACAAGTACACCAAATGAACATGAAATGCAAGTTGATAAGTTGATAAGTTGATGGAACTTGGTAAAATGGAAGTGAGAAAAGCTTGTTGCGTAGAAAGATACATGATGCATGCATAAATAAGCGATTTCATTGACAACGGTAGCTCATCTCAATCTCGTCCAATAAAAAACGTAGTCAGCCAACTTGACATTTTTAATCACTTTAATAGCACCTGAACTTCAGCCACATAAAGTGAAAATCTCATCGCATTGGCGCAATTCCCCTAAGGTAAATGCCAGGACGTGTAGTAAATTCACCGATTTTTACCTTACTTGCTCATCACGGTTAAATAATGTAATTAAGCTAAATACGGGTAGTTCACTGAAGGCTCCCAAATTTAATAATTCTTTTCTATTTAAATTGTCTCTATTTTTCAATTCTGCTAATGCATTTCAATTACCTCACGCGGTTTGCTTTACTTATCATCCACAGCAGAACAACTGGGAACCATGTCATTTTACGTGGTTCGAGATGCAATCGAGGAATTTCGCAACCGACTTCTTTCCGCGGTGCCCTTCACACATCTTGGTGAATTCTACGACGAAACCCGTCTAAAAGACGTCCTCCACTTCGAGTCGAGTAAAATCATGGAGAAGTTCATGCAGAAAATCTGTCTTCTTCATCCAGAAGCGAGTGATGCCATACTGGAGGAAATAAACTTAAAGCTGGAGCAAGTGGCTCAGCTCTACTTGACAAAGAACGAGCAGTCTGAGTCATTTGCAAAGAAGTTTTGCGACATGCTCAGCGAAGGGTACCGCTCCTCATCTGAAATGAATCTATCAATCTATCCCTACATGGAACTCGACAGTCTTCGTGCCTTTCTCCAAAATGAAAAGTCTGAAGTGATGCGGAAATTCGTGAGTCAGTGGAAACCCGGAAGTGTTCTCTTCCCACAGACAAACAAGTTCAATCTTGAAGATACGCTGAATCAAATTCAAAGTGAAATAGAGGAGAAGCATAGAAAGTTCCTGGAGGAACTTGTTGAGATTGACAGCAAGCTATTTTCCGAGCTCGAGGACGGACTTTTGGAGAACTGTTTGCAGTTTAGAAATTACATCGCCAATCTCAAGTCGGACGCAGTCCCCAAGTACCTCCTTACTGAACGTATAAAGGAGACCCAAGTATTTGTTTATGACAAGTGCCTATTCCGCATGACGGAATTCATAAATATTCACAAGGAGCTCTTGGAAATCCTGAATGACACGAAAGCAGGACTGTACAAGACGAAGGAGAATGTACTTTCGGGAAATGCGTTCCGGGA
>JAHZNI010001455.1:0-16462 GCA_027744415.1 Seira ritae | reverse complement strand
TGGTCGCGGATGGTGTATTGTATTGGCAAGGACTTTAATTTTATCCTCGGTGGATCATTTCCTTCATGAGTTGATTAATATATTTGACTTGAATGCAGCTATTGACCTGATTGTTTTCTGAGACTTATATTCATAAAACTCTATTGAACATTATGAACCTTTCATTTCTCAACGTGACTTGAGGATCCATTAGATTTTTGTAAGTAAATTGAAATTTCGTTTCTAACAGATAGCTCTTTTTCTGTTCCGCGAATATATGGATTTCACTACTCAAACATAGTTTTCTGAAAATCTTGAGCATTTATAAACTTCTGGATTCCTCTCCAGAAGTTACGTTCTTATTTATTTACTTTTGATTCGTCCAATTTGTAAATAAAATACTAAAATCGTAGAATTTATCAACTCGATCGGTCATTGAGTCGACGCAGGTACTTTGTTTCGATGAGCCATTCATTGATGGATATCAGATTCAGATAACATTTTCCCCATTGTTTCTTTACCGACGATACGCAAGTCAGACCTCATAGGAAAGCTTTGAAGGCATTAAGTCTGACTATCTGCATGCTGCATTACCCCTTCCTTCTTTGTGACGGATAATAATGACCTGGATTGCTTCTCCTATGAAGAAAATTTCTTTATTTAAGCATAATAATGTTATTATGGGAAATACGGCAAATAACATTATCAAAAAGCCCTACAACTTTATAGTTTGTGTTGTACTGTGTGTACGGACCCAGCAAAATTTATCTCCTCTTGTCTTTTTATTACCTTATGGTACAGAATGGAACATGTTCAGTTTTCCAAACGAAAAAGGGGAAAGCGAGAGGTACAAAAAATGTCGCATTTTGGTGAACCTCTCTTGCTAAGCTGGATATAGTAGGAAGCAGGAAGTGGAAAAACCTTTACTACTGCACCGCACAAGACCACATCGCATCAGGGAAAATACGTACGTTCCTGAGTTGAAGAACTGGATATTATGGTAAAAGGGAATCTGGGGACTTTATGCAAGAAAATATTCAGCTAAAGTTGAGGCATTACTTTGAATGAGGATTTCACCATTGACGGTTACTTTGCAACCGAAATAGGCACCTTAATGAAGGAACACGCTGAAACAAAGAGGAAAAATTTAAGTAGATTTTTTCCGCTGACGTTTCCAAAGTGACCATATGGTGCTCACCTTCTCCCATTTTCTACAGTCCAAACACGTCCATTGTACGAATCTAATACAAACCTAGCCGGAGATTTGGAGTCAGCGGAAAAAAACGTAAGAATGTACCTATGAATTATACTAAGTAGTATAGCAGTAGCAAAGTTATTTTCACAGGAAAATGGAGCGAGAACATGGAAATCAATTTTTTACACTTTTTTTCGTGGATACTTGCAGACTTTTGAGTTGTGCAAGAAGAATCATCTCCCGGGATCAGAAAAGATTCCGATCGGGCTCAGTCAGGCTGTTCACCCTCTCCTTTGCGGAGAAAGTGAATGTCCTCAAAAATAAGCAGTAAAAGTATGAGCCCATATTGCACCTCTAGAACCCGACACCCGCTAACGTTATAATGTGCTTTACAACTTTCGCATGAACGAGATTCCACAATCAATGTAGAAAAACACAAATCGGTGCAGTTTTACGATCGGTGTAAAATACCCATTTTGAGTGAAATGGGGAATAGGTAGATGGAAAAAGTGCGTAAATAGTAAAAAAAAGCATATTATACTGAAGGAAACTGCTCTCCGTAAAAGTCTTGCAACCTTCAAAAGCATTTTTAAAGCCTCTTAAAATATTATGTGGAAGATGGATTAAGTAAAGTTGCGCCATTCGATTTTTTGATCTCTTACAAAGTCTGCTGTCTCGACAAAGACAAATATGGAAATCGTTAAACGGTCTATTGTTTAAGATCGACATAATTTTTCAAAGAAACAAACAGTTCCTGTCCACTCCATAAACTTATTTGAAGTGACAAAAGACAAAGTCGTAGTGCATGACTCAAAGTCAGCCACGACAATGGTAGTCAGAAAATAATTGAACGATTTGGCCAAATACCTGTCCAATATGGAAACTTATTTCTACAGCGCTTTATTCTTCCTAGGGTCCTACTCCTGACCTGACCTGACTTAGTCCTTGACTGAGCTAATCAATTTCTTCTCTCAAATAAATGTATTCAATTTATTTGTAGCAGGTTGCCCCAAACTGACGTCAGTACATACTCGAGTCGAGATGCTCCGTTTTAGTTGTAGTGTGTACCCATTCAACTTTATTAGACTTAGACAGTCAAGCCAAGAATGAGTAACGAAACTGCAAAATTTACTGGCATTCATTCAGGCGTCTTCTTCCTCTCTTTCTCTCTCGCACGTTAACAATGTTAAATGTGAAATGTTGAAGAAAAGCTTTATTGGCTGAAGCCACTACTTCTGCTTACATGAACTCACTCACTCAGTCCTTCCTCTAGCAGCGGAATAGAAAAAGTATGTATTTGCAAAAGCCTCTGAAAAAAGAGGAATCTACTCTCTCTTTTAAACGATTCCAGATATAAATAAAGTGAAAGGGCATTTATCAGTGTCATTCTCACCATTAATTTGTCAATCTTTACGGAGAAACTTGTACGTCTGCGAAAAAGCGAAGAACATTAGAACAACGACCATGCCTCTGCCTCATGGACCATTTTACTGGATACACAAGTCTAAAAAAATACTGCTTTTGCTTCCATCCACAGTTCATGCTATTTTACTCCATTACCACTCACTACTTTTCTCCTATTCCTATTGCAAGAGTATTAGCAAACTGGCAATGGAATACGCATTTACACGAGTCATTTCATTAAGTAAACTACGGAATTCGGGACGAGTCTCTAGTCTAATCGCATCTTCTTGGGTGCGTGCATTGAATTTGATCAAGATAAATATAGTTTCTGAGGCAATTTCAAATGCTGAATCAAGGTGTTGTTTGGATATTTTAAATATTGTGAGGAAATGCCTACTGGATTCCAGGTCATTAATCAAAATTACTTCTGAGCAACACAACAGGTGAATCGTGCTCCGAGCTCCTAGACAATTCGTCGAGGGCCTAATTTACCTCCATCAACCTGAAAGAAACACAATGACAATGAATCTTGGGAATTGTCAATAGTCAAAGGAATGCTTTGATGATGGTGTCTTCTCAAAAAACGTGATTGATTACTCTGCTTCGATGGGGACGGTAATGATTGCGCAATTTTTTTTCATCAAGAAAATCAAAAGGCAGCGAGTGAGAAGAGCCCGGGTGGGCACACACTCTGAATTCTCTAAACACATCCTCTTTCGCTCATCTCATCATTATGATAAATGAATAGCCGGAAGTTGATTTAGGAGGTGGTAGAAGGAATCTGAAATTCTGAACTCAGATTCACATCACAACAGTCACAATCAGCGCGACACTTTTATGAGGAACAAAGACTAAGAAGCAGAGCTATTTAAGTGGCTTCGCTTATTTTGGCTCCTGGTGAGTTTCCCGGGATGGATTGTATTCCGTATCTTTAATCTAAGCGTAAATGTAGCTGTACTCTGGTTTGGGTGGGCTTGGTTTTGAGGATATGGCATGACAACGTCTGTCAGGAAATTTTAATGTCGTTGTGTTTCCGCTTGAGTGAACCCGAGAACGCTTGTGTTTATCTCCATCCACTTCCTTCCTTCCGTTGCGTTTCTTTCAAGTTTCAAGTCGGCAAAATAAACAGCAAAAAAAAATTTAAAGAAGGGAAAGGAGGAGGATGCATCCACAAAAAATGCAAAAGGTCTCTATTCCACGAATCTTTGGCGATCATAATAAATAACCTTGTCTTTAGTGACATAATACCGCAAAATCCGTTTTGATTAATGAATACGAAACCAGAAGAAAATCATTAGAAGTAGATGGGCGCGGTGATGTGAAGGGGGAGGAGAGTATTTTCTCTAGAAAGAGAAAGCAAAATTTTTAATGGGTTGTTAACCAGGTCATATCCTAATGACTTTGTTTTATCTACGCAGATTTGCGCCTCACGGATTAAAACATTCCAATGAAAATGACAGCGACAGAGAAGAGAAGGCATTTGTGAATTTGTGCAGTACACTACAAAACGTACATCTTTGAATCCTTTCATTTCGTTCATTTGTATGGCTTGGCTCGTCAAAGTCATTTTTACAGTTACTGTGGGGGCGATGTGCTAAATTGTATCCGTCAAAAGCCACAGAGAAATTGCAGAAATGCTTTGGCCTCATGGGCTGAATCAAAAGAATCAAATAAAGCTTCCATGAACTTCTGATTAGAACCGAAATCGATTAGGATATTTGATTTGAAGTGGTGTATGTTTGTGGCCAAAATGGTTTAAAGCTGGAAGGCTAGGCTAAACCAGACGTCTGCACTTTAGTTGATTTAAATTTAATTGGTTGCTTTCTTCTTGATGCATTCACGGCAAAAACAGAGAAGAGCTCAGCCAAACCAGTCAATCTTTTTGTCTTTCTCATATTGCTTTCATTTCAATCTGTCACTACTTTACTTTCTGCTCATAGAAATCTACTGAAGTTTTGTTAAGGGACTTTAATGAATTCTGAATGACGTATGTTGCAGTATCGGCCTTAAAACTTTCTCGATAAAACCTACTACCCTAAATCCCATAATGTTTCCTTATTGGAAAATGAACAGTGGCACTGGCACTTATTTCCCAAACTTTTTTCCCCAGTCCCAGCAAAATGCAGACATTGCAGTGCAAAATCCAGAAGTTGTTGTGTATTTTTTTCTACATGCATACATACATACATTCCATAATCATTTCTCAATTTAGTCCAAGCTCCAGTACCCCAACCCCAGCCAGCCAACAACCAACTTAAAGTGCATTGCAAGGCTCATGTACACGAACGATACAAGAGAAAGTTGTGAAATATTAAATGTGAGTTTAGGAGTCCCCGGATGAATGCAGTCTGTTCCACGGAGTTTCTTAAAGCTAAGCTAGAAGAATTCCAAAAAATATTGTGTATGTGCTTACAAATAATATTTTACTTTCCCATTTCTCTCGGACTCAATGACATGGACATGGAAAAAATATACATTCAATCGACGACTTCAATTGGACTGGAAGTTTTAGTCCCGGCCCATGTGTTTCCTTCCATGTTGCAAAAACATATTGGCAACATTTGTCGAACAAGACGGAAGACTTTGGTGACTGACTACCGGATGGTGCAGTACTAGTCACTTACTTTCACTGCCTCTGCCTGACCAGCAAAAATATTACAACGATCAACCTACATATCTCCCTGGTGAGATTGGTCGTCGGTGTTTATGGCGCGGTGACAAATTACCCGTTTGAGTTCTCGATCAGGTTGATTGGTTTTCCTTCGTTCCTTACTTCATGAGGAGGAAAATGATTGAGACATTAGAAACAAACGGAGCAAATGATGATGATGACGACTGTACATGGCTATGACTGACCTTATTGATGGCTCGAGTTCCAACTTCCATATATGTAGGTCGAGACTCCAATTCTGGAGTCATCAATGCCTTTTGGCGAGAATAAATATTTCCCAGTTTCCCCCTGACATGGAGTAGTTCATCTTCTTAAAGTGGCAAACTGGCAAAGCAATTTGCACCGTGACGCATCCATACGGAGGAAAAAATCATCATTCAGAGATGTAAAATACCTGCGATTTGGCTTTAGGACTAGAACATATGTTCAGAATTTAGAATTCGCTAACAAAAATGGAAAGAATGGGCCTTCCCTTCGCTATTTGATATCATATCATACAGATTTTGACTGAGAGGAAATGTGAATAAATCTTTTCAGAGAACACATTTCACATGCATAAATTACACTGTCCTATGGTTTTTAAGGGGAAATCACTCTATTTTTGGACTTTAAGCTTGAAAGAAGTAGGAAAGAGAACTTTTACTTACTTTGGCAAAACTGAACTCAACTGAGTTCAACTTTGTTGGAATGGAATCCAATCTTCTTCTCTTCACCCCAAGGGAAAGTAGTACGACTGCGAAAGAGTAATATTTTTTACTCTTCTGGCAGTGGAAGTCACACTCACGATAATAACTTTTTGACAAGGATACGACACAATTTTGAAATATTATTTGAATACGAAATATTAAAAATTCTTCATTTCATTCAAAATTAAGCCCAAACTATTAATTTCGCTTTGAACTTTAATTTTCTCATGGTCGAATTCGAATTGCTTTGTGAGTCAAGGAGTCGAGAAACATGAATTTGTTCATTCGGCGGCAGTCGAACTTGAGTGAAAGGAGGCCAAATCTGTGAAGAAAAGAAGAAAGTATTTAAGCAATTACTGATTAGTTGGCTGTATGCATATAAATCTATCATTTTGTATCTCCATCGCAACGGTGCTCGTGCTGTCTGAATATTTTTTGCTTAATGCATCGCAATCGCTTCGCGAGTTTTACCTAGACGCGACAATTTAAGATACCTAAATCACTCAATTTAATTTCATAACGTCAGCAACGTGGAAGAACCTCGGAAGGTTTCGGATAAATTTTTGAAAGTGTGATTTTTTAAAAAAGCTTCAAGTATTTTTGTAATATACATCTCCAGGGGCACACCATCCACCGTTCCCTATTCATCATACGGCATATCTTAGATACTCATTGCTCTAGATAGTTTTTTCTCCGAAGGACATTTTTTTCCGTAAGAATGGTCGACGCTAATTTATTAGCGTTTTTTTAGAAATGGAAAATTAGCATAATAATACCTACACGCCAAAAAAGAAGTAGTTCCATTCCTTCACGGTTTCTCCAAAAACAAGTGCAATGCACATGCTTTATATTTTGCAGTAACTAGTAACTTCTCATTTCATTTCATACTTTAACTTTAATTTTCCAGAAAAACTTTCATCTGCATCTCTCTCTGGTACCCTTCTACTTAGAATTCAACTCGGCTTTATGGGCCTGACCCACTTAAAATGTAAAACTGAAATATTGTCATCTTGTAAATAAGCTGAAAGACAAGCTTGTTTATATTCCTGTTTTGTTCATGCATGTTTCAGAATTATCCTCACGAAATCTCCTCAGGGTTTTTCCATGCAATGCAATTGTCCATCCATTGTACTTATTTTGCTCATTTTAAAAAAATGGAAGCTTCCAGCCGAGCCGGACGGCTATATAGTTTCCCTTCTTCCCAGAAATGAGGATCACACAGATTTAGACAGTGTGCTTGCTACATTCCCTTCTCTCAGACCGTCGTTTCCCCTTTCTAAAACGTAATCTTTTGGCATTACGTTGTTATGTTAGTGCCAGTGCCATCATCTCATATTCCAGGAATGTTTACTGTTTTGTTTTACAGCTTTAGTCGGTTTATGTTCCCATTTCCCTATGCATTGCATTTAAAAAAACAAGGGCGAGAGAGCTTTAGAGAGAGAGAGATACGATACGATACCACGGGGGAGGATCCACCTCGAAGGAGAAAGCACCAACGAACGAAAGTGGAATGACTTTACCCGAAAATGTGATCTCTTTATTTCGTGTGGGTGCTCATAGAGAAAATTTTTTTCTTGCATTTTAAAGACGTTTTAGTTCCGGGCGTGTGTTCATTTTCCTCCATTCTTTTTTCGGAATACGTAATAACCTTGGAGATGAAGAGTCATAATGGCTCGTGTGTGGTATAGTAGCTTAAATCTTCGATATGGGAAATGATTATGGAATACCTCTCATCGGGGCACCGTTCCGAAGAAAGTCACCCGGGATTTTGATACTTTTTTACTGTCCGTATTATCATCATCATATCGGGTAATCTCATTGCTTTATCGGAGTTTATGCAAGGATTTCAAAAACGTTGAAATGTAAGGTAAAAATGGTTTTTACTATTATCATGAATGTATATACATTTTTTAATGGACTTTGGGTTTAAGAATGGGCGCGATAAAGGGAACATTGCACCATGCATTTTATTTTTCAGGAATCGATCTGATGAATACTTTAGTTTAGGGTGCCATGTCATTGCCATTGCAAGGAATTCTGGCTGCTTGCCTGAACCGAAACTCGTGTGCGAAAAGAACTAATACGATACAAACATTCCAAATCTAATTTCAACGAGAAATGGACCTTGCCCCATTTCTTCCCGAAGGTTTCATTCATATTGCTATCAATATACATATTTTTCTTAAAAAATCCATAAGGCTTTAAATCTACATTATATTATATCTAAAAAACTGAAAACTTAATAAAGCGTGGGGTTTCCTTTGCGTAAAGCGAGTTCTTGTAACCAGTTCAATATGTAAATTGATCTTCACCAGTTCCGGTTCGTTTGCCGAGAAAGCCATCCAACGGAATAATATACGATTATAGTGAACAAACCATATCATGCATGCATGCATGGCTTCCTTGTTAAAACTTCAAAAGTTAACTTATTTTGTTAAACTACATTAAGTTCCACCGATGATGCAAATGCCAATATGAAACTTCTTTTCACGATAAATTTATTGGATGAGAATGAGAAAGCAGGAGGAAAAATGTTTGAGATAAGTTCAAATAAAATACGTAGCTGGTTTGTCTGGAGTTTAGTTTTTTTTTGTAGAAAAAAATGGAAAATAGTAGCGAAAGGTGTATTTTTTTCGATGCAGAGATGAAAGGGGGAAAATCATATTACTTTGGATTGAAGTGCCCTCCAAAAAACTCGAATTTGACTGGAAGCCATCCTATTTATTTGAATATCATTTTTGTCAACAATTTCTGCAAATAAAAGGGAATCACTTCAATTTATCAAATGGATGGATGAATACAGAAAAGCTAGAGAGAACATGTTATGCGTCTACATGCTAAACATTTTCAAATAATATTGCTGCTTGACAGTTCCCTTTATTTATTTTAATTCGTAGTGATGACAGCCAGGAATAAATTGTAATGAAATCGGTAACCCGTAGATATTTTCATTTTGGTAGGTAATTGTTAGGGTCGAGTCGAATCATGTGTCAAATATTGAAATCAATTTAAAACAAGCATAGGTATATATACTAACATCTTTTGTGTGCTTAGGTCGTACTTCTTTCAAGTCTGGCCCAATCTTTTACAAAAAAAGGACTTTGCTATTAAATTAGCAAATACAAAACTGACATTGAGCCCCATTAAAATTCATTTCGTAAAAGAATTCAAGTATAGTATCTGAAATGTTTTCAAGAGGTTGCGGTAGTGTTTGCTGCGGCTTTCCTAAAAAATAAGAATTTAACACAAGAAATACCTTTTCAGTTCACTGCAAACTGCAAACTTTGAAATCAAATCGAAACTTTTTGCGATATGGCGTAAGCCATATTATTGCGAGCGAGTGCGTTGGCATAAACTCTTGCGCTCTTGAAACTACAACAACCCCAATACTTAATATTCTAAGCAAATAAACGAACATTTTCCTTGAAAACCGAAGCAGACGCTTTTCAATTTCATCTATCCATTTCTCGCTAAACAATTGGACGTACATATATACATGTAGCACACACTAACTCAAATTTCTCTTCACGATATGATGCGAGTAGGTAGTTTCCTTTCAGCCACTCTCATTCCTCCGTAGTACAATGTTCCCCGTACTCAGCTAAATGGTATGTAACAGGAGTGTTTTTCTCTTTTTAAGAGCACTTTTAATTTTTTCAGATACCTACGTTGATTTTGTTCAAAAGCAAAAATGTGAAAAGAGGTTTTCCCTGATAATGAGAACTCATCTTATATGCCGCACCACTTTCACTTCAGTTCACCTCCCCATTCTCCCCTTTTACATAGGGAGTGAGTGCTCATTCAATGCTCGTCTCATTTTTTGAAAGACGATATAATATGATGAGAATTTTGTGTTGTTCGTTCAAAACACAACATGTAGTGCATCATAATAATTTCTCGATGAATGAAACGGAGATCGAATGAAATCTAATTCTTAGAATTGAATTGAATGAGGTACAGAATCTTGTGTCGCATTTCATTGAAAAGGGCGAACACGTGCCTTCAAAATATAGCAAACGTATTATGTATGTAGCACATACTTAAGTTGTAATGATATGGCTTGTTTTGATGAGCGACGCAACACATTCAGCAAAACAGCGTGTAAGGGAAAGGCAATACCCGGCCTTCAGTGAACAGTCGAAAATTGAGTATTACTTCGTTTGCGAAGAAGGCTTACGCACCAATATATTATATTATGTTTTATGTACTGCGGTTGTCTCTACCAATGTACATACACCATACCGTATTTTACTCCTGGTAGTACTGGTTGCTCAGTTTTACCGGCACGTGTGATGTGGTGAAAGCAGCATTTTTCTGATGTGTGCAAAGGCTAATAATAATGCAGTGCAAAACATCTCTTCATTTCGATTTCGTTTTGAATACTGCGTTTCCAATTTCAAACACGCTTCTTTTATTATAATGGTAAATACAAGAATGAGAAAGGAGTATCCAATAGCTTCCACTCGATCGGGCTTGAGATTTAATCAATTCTTATATTTCATTGGTCGCCTGCCCGACAACCGCGTAAACATGACATTTTGAGTATTTTCTCCATGTCATTTTGAATATTAGTACGCTATGCCGGTTTTGCTATCGTTAGATTGGAATGTAAATACGTAAAGCTCAAATTCAACAATTAGCAACATTTCTTCTTCAAATAATATTGTGAATTTTAAATATAAACTTGCAATCATCATGCAATCCCTTAATAAACGTGAGCATGGCTATTCTATTGTTGTTACATAATATATTTATGTTGGCAATGAGAACTGTAGGACATGGTTGGTAAATGCAATGCGCGTCATAATTTTTCTATGAAACGATACTGCGTAAAGCAAGCCACTAATAATGGCACTTTCTAATGGCCTGATTCACTTTTATTTTCATGACTTTGGTCTCCTTATCCCTTAGTGTCATTGCTTTCCTTGTTCTGCGTTTCCATGTTTTATCCCCGAAGAATGAAGTGGGCAACATCTACTTTGTCTTCACATTATCATAAAAAGTCCCACAATTTCGGAAAAAATCCTTCGCCTTTAGAGTTTTATGGACAAATAAAAAACCAAGCCGCGACTATGAATGGACCTCGCCATTGTCATTGTCATCAACATAATAATCCTTTTTTATAGTCGCCATTTGGGTTTGCAATCCAATGCAATAATATCTGATTGTCAGGGAAACACAGGGACGTTTGAGGAAACTCCTTCGTCCATGTAATGTGGATATGGACTGACCACGAGAGAAAAATATGCTGCTTTGCTGTTTGCAATGCATGAATGTCCCTACCCCATAAGGAAACAATAAAAGCAAAATATTTTCTTTTAATTTTCCAATATTTCATTTTTAAACCGTCTCATTGGAAACCATATGGCTCCCGGTTGACGATGACTATGATGGTCAATTTTTTAAAAAGGCAAATGCATTTAATACGCCGCCATACCACCACCACTTGCAATGAATCGACCAACCTTATATCTAGTTTTTATGACTTGGCAGAAGTTAAAGAAAACAATAAAATTGATAAATTGAAAGTGCCAGGATGATGATCATCATGGACAAGAAATGTTTTTAGGTGACACGGATATAATAAAAACGATGCATTCAATTAAGGCCACATAAAAAATGACACATTTTTTCCTGCTTCGCTAGCAGGATCACAGTGGAGATAAGACAATTCCAAGTTTAAGGAGAATGCAATGCACTGCTGCTTTGCACGTGAAAACAAGATGTCAAGCAAAGCAAGCGTAAAATGAAATCATCGAATCGGATGAAAATAGAAAGAAGAGAAGCGGTTCCTTGTCACTTCAATTCATCTCTAGTTCTTTTTCTTTATCTTTTCAATCCATATACGTACCAACACATTGGCACATCGCTCCACATCTTTCTACTTCTGGAAAAGAAAATTGATCTTTGTAAACGAAAAGGACATTTCTCTGGTGATTAAAAGGAAAGTGTATGTCAACACTCCAGCACTATTGAAAATATGGATTGGTGGGTCTGGGAATAAAATGAATGAGAATTGACCTTTCCTGCACTCTCGTCATAAATGCAAAACGTCCATGGCGAGAATTTTTCAAACTTGGAAAAGTCTCAATTGATTCGTTAGAAGCTACAGTGCCTCAGCCTCAGCGCCTATTTCATAAGCACGTATAGCTGAAGTACCTATATAGTATCCCACCTTGTACTTAGCACTACCGTTTCGCCAGTTATTTTTCGCACTTTTCTCCCTTCTGCCGTGATCATTACTTCCCGGCATTTCCCCGAAAGTAAGTGAAAATCACTCAACTAATAATACTCAAACTATGGCCATTTCGTAACGAGCAAGCCGTAACTTGGGCAATAGAATACGAACGCGAGAAAACTTCATAAGCTCTTTTACCTCCACTTCCACAGATTTAATGGCGCATGCAATATTTTTCTTCATTAGGGAGCGCTTTTTTTCTTCGGGAAAAATTTGTGTCAGCCAGACTAAAGAACCTCCGAGAGAGGCGTTAGTACAGCGAGAACAAATGGCTCTGGGAAAGAAGTTTCGTTAAATACAACCTCTAATGATTCCTTATGCAAAGGAGGCGAGAACAAACGATGTCTTTTTGTACTTTTGGAAAATGCGTGCAGAAAAATAATATGGAGTAGAGTTTCACCGGAAAAAAATTGCATATTTTTTCAGCGAAGGAGTTGCCCATTTTCTTGCATAATACTAGCTAACAACTCTGATGCTAAATTAAGTAGGCTTGAACCGGAATTTTTAAAATTATAGCCCAGCAGCGCTGGTGAAAAGCGTGAATTTCCACATGGACTGAAATTCAGATTTTAACAGCAAATTGCATATTTTATTTTCCGTGATTTAGCCTTCCTTCATGGGATATGAAAGTTGATGAAGTATTCTTATTATTACAGCTACGGCTACGACCACCCATTCCGAAAGGAGGAGAACAATACCATTGCCATGATGCAAAGTAGCATTTTCTTCCGGGAAAATTTTTAGTTCAAGTCAAGTCACTAAATACATGTCAGAGAAAAAAAAACAAGATTTTTTCTTCAAGTACCTACAATACAAATGCTATGGCTTAGTTCAGCCTCCATAATTTATTGGACACTTCATCCGCGACTCATGACTCATGACAAAATGGAAACCGTTTTTTCTTCTCAGAAAAAATGCATTCATAATTTAAGAGCACTTCATCATCATTCTTCAACTTCTTACCAAACAATGCAAGAAGGAAGTATATTCTCAAGCTCATATGGAGCGCAGAGGCAGTGAATAGGAAAATGAAAATGATCATTCGAAATTCATGATTTTTTTTCTTTGTGAATCCACTCGAAAAAAAGCTGAAAAGCTGGGCTGCTCTCAAAATGCACAATTTCTTTTTGCATCTGTTTAAAGTGCATATAAAATTCATAAGTTCAAATGTGCGTGGAATGGGATGGGAAGATGTGGAATCCGCTTAAAAAAAGGGACTCACTCCACGTCATCATCAGTCTTGGAGAAGGATGGTGATGGGTGGTCTGGTCTGGCCTGGTATGAAACGGTGGAACATGTCGCGGTATTTCATTTTTCTCTCTCTCTTCCCATCCATTCAATTCAGGTAAAGAAAAAGTTACTAAGCCGAAGTGAAAGTTTTAAATAATGGAGAAAGTGCAGCCTTCTCCCTGTCATGTCATGCATTTGTAGGTACGGAGGACGACGTCGACCATCATACAAATTTTATGAGTGGTTCTTACCTCCCTGAAAAAAAAGAATTTTTTTCAGGCTAGTTCTCAGAGGAAGCATCAGAAGAAGAAAGAAAGGCTTTTGTGTAAAGAAGACAGACATCGTCATCATCATCATCATCATCACTACGATCAGCAGAAGCATAATCCAAGTGAAAGGATTTTTTTCAGGGCTGTTTGGAGTTTCCCCTCTGCAAAAATTGGAATGAGGACTCTACTGGATTGGATGGATGACATCCTTTTTAAGTCGGATAAGTGAAGGTGGAAAAGCAATAATGCTTTATGACTGAGCGACAGGACAGGAGAGCAGACTTGAGTGGAGTACTAGTTTAGTTTTAGTTCATATTCTCAAGATTTCAAGATCCTTTTCATCTCATCCGTGAACAAAAATACGAGAGGTTTCGTGTCATGCCATTTTTTTGTACAATGTATTTTTATAAAATATCGTCTGGAATCCGTTGGAAACTTCCGTTTTGAGGAAGTTGAGTGGAAAAAGAAGCTCTCTGTCTCACAGACTCACTCACTCACTCATCATCATCAACATCGTGAAACTTTGCTTTTAAAAAAAAGTAGAGCACGATCATCTACACAGACCAGGTTGAGCTTGTAGAAATGACAAATTTACTTTTCTGAATAAAATTCAAATCGCGTTGTGGGGAAATTCGAATTATCTCTGGATGGACGAAGTGTATTTATCTTCTGCATGGAAGATTGCAAAGCAGATTCACATTTTTTATTAAAATGTAGGTAGTTTACATGCAAACAACCCAACCATACCATACCAGTGGTGTAGGCTATGGTCAAGATACGAATACGTAATTTTTCCACAAGCAGGACCAGGACCACGGTAAATATACGACACTAAAGATCATTCACCAGAAGACCCTATATTTCTGGGACATTTTTATGAAAAAAAGTCACATCTCATCTTCCCTAATTCGTGAATTAAAAGGGCCGAACGGAACACGACAGGACAGAAGTGGGCTACTACGAGTAAGATGGAAAATCTCATTGAAATGACTCAGGGAAGGCAAATTCCCGAGGGTTTTCCGTTCTCTTTTTTTATCTTGCATCAGAAAATCTAATCTGTTCCGTAGTAGCACAGACTACACTACACTACAGTATAGTCAAGGTATTACATCATTATACTATCACAAATAAATCCCATCATTCTTTCCCCTCTACGTACTCTACTCCTATTACCTACTACAACTACATACTTCACCAGAATGTAATCGCAAATGATGAGGAGAAAGCCATGGTAAAAAGTGAGGACAAAGGGGAAGAATGCGGAAAAGGCTTATTTCCCAAACAAAAAATTGTTAAGTGGACGAAAAAAGGAGATTTTCCCTTTTTTCTTTCCCACAATCACAAATAGGCAAAGGAGTACTTTATCAAAAGCGAAAAATGTGTATATACTTATTTAAGTTTTCACATTAAAGGCGAAACAAAGGATGGAGTAAGAAGATTATATACCCGCTCGCAAATGATGAGGAGAAAGCCATGGTAAAAAGTGAGGACAAAGGGGAAGAATGCGGAAAAGGCTTATTTCCCAAACAAAAAAATTGTTAAGTGGACGAAAAAGGAGATTTCCCCTTTTTTCGTTCCCACAATCACAAATAGGCAAAGGAGTACTTTATCAAAGGCGAAAAATGTGTATATACTTATTTAAGTTTTCACATTAAAGGCGAAACAAAGGATGGAGTAAGAAGATTATATACCCGCATACATACTTACATACAGAGGTATAAACGATGATTGCAAGCACTTAAATAACTTAAACTGAACAAGATCTCGAATAAAAAGGGGATACGCTATCACATCTAAAATCCTTACCTTGTGATTGTGAGGGAGAATGTGAATAGGTAAGGAAGGAAAAAAACTAGGGAACTATGACGATAATTGAATGTGCGGGCGTTTGATAAGAAAACTTTTTCCCCTCATGGTTTTTCGGCTTGAAGGTAGTTAATAAAGCATTATTTTTCCATTCATTTTTTTGCTTTGAATTTTACAAGTTTCATGTATGCCACAAGAAGCACGCAAGAAAAATATGCTCCTAATTTGTAAAGTTTTCACTTCACCTCGCTTCGTTTCATATCAACAAAAAAAATACTTTTTTTCGTGATAATACCTTCAAGGAAGAAAATTCCGACTTTTTCTTATAATCGCCATCATCATCATCGTCGTCATTTTAAATTAGCACTTTTCTGTAGAAACGAATAAAAAAACTGTAGGTGGAAGGTGGGGTAGTGTGAGCAGTGTTTTATTGACTTCGTTTATTTCCATTCAGAAACTTTGAAAGTTTTTCATGTTACATTTTCTTCTAAAGATGGGCTTCCCAAAAATTTTCTTTCCTGAGATGAGGACTACATAGGTGCAATATTTCTTTTCTCCCACCTTAGCAGCTCAGGCGATTTCTTGCAGAATGCATTGTGAAACGCCATTTCATCCTCCTTTTTACTGATCGTCAGCTCTTTTATGTTCCACAAGGCATAAAAATTTCTCCTTCCAGCTCAGCACAATTATCCCGTGTCGCAATAATGATCTGTTTTTAATGCGTGTCAGCGTTTCCAAAAATGAATCCCCGACCTAACCAGAAGAACCAACTAAACGCATGGTCCACGGTATGGTATAGTTCTAAGATGTTCGGTATAGTTCTCTTTTCATTTCCTCCTGACGGCCATTCACATCTCTTTGGTTTGTGCGGGTTGGGTATGGCTCTGATTGCGGCCATCAATTCTCCGGCGACAGTTTTGAATCACGTCTTTGACTTTACAACGACCTCGAGATTTGAAATGGCCATGTTCATCATGTCCGCAA
>JAHZNI010001453.1:0-21581 GCA_027744415.1 Seira ritae | reverse complement strand
CCCAAAGCATTATATTATATGCTGATTCTTCTGACTAAAGGATTTTATAGGAAGATGATTGTAACGTGTGTGACTTTTAGCGCTCTTGCAATGAAGCAGCAAGTACAGTATTTAATTGAAAATCGATCATCACAGAAAATTTAGAATAATACGTATTTGTAAATTAGTCCGGAGTATGATTTTTTATGAACAATTACAGCTTCCTGAACCAGCATAATCTTTAAATATTACCAAGATTACGTAACTTTTCACAGTCTAAGCCGTCTAAGCATTATGCGTAAATAATGAAAAATAACAAATAAAGAAGCGGACGCTCATTAATTGAACAAATGCTCAAATATGAAAGAAAGCAGCCCACCCTCTTTCTTTTGAAAACTGTTGGCTCCGACGAATCATTCATTTCATTATGTGAAATAGTTCTGACAATAGTTAATCTTAGCTCGCATTCGTAATCAAAACATAATAAACTCAGTACCATTCTAGCTTACCTACTTAAATTCAAGCCTTCACTAATGTAAGTACACATACCTCCTACAATAATTCCCTCCGTCCACTTCCACTAGTTTCATTGCACAGTGGGATCATTATATCCGCAAGTAACGAAAAACTACGATATATTCCGTGACGACTACTACTGACTACAGTCAGCCAGAAAACATTGTATTGTATAGAAGCCAATTTATTGCTAACTATAGTTAAACTTTTTGGCAAGTCAATTAAGATAAAGTATAAAAACCCAGGCAGCGAATGAGCCCCGAGCGTGCTCGTGTACATGCACGGGAGTAACGAAACCAGAAAACGCAAAAATACAGAAAATGAGTAAATGCTAATATATTTACTTCGTAGGAATTAAGTAACAACAACGAAAAAAGCGCAGCGATCCTAGTAAAATTCTGTAGCATTGATTATGGATAAATTGCTGACATTAATTCCACTACGCCCGCGCGCAAAGCCAACATAACCATAACGCGATCGTCTCCTTTTTGCCCTTTTTGTTTTGTCGTTAGACTAGTACTTTAATGAGCATTCAACTACTGAAAGACTAGAGTTTGGTCGCCATTTTAACTCGCACGAGGCGAAGTAGCCAAATTGGCCACAAGAAGATTTTTGGAAGCAAGTTAGATTGCAAAAATTCAGTTTTATTGCGTAATACTCATATATGTTCATGCATAGTTTTATACAAAGTATTTATAATGATTAACCAATCACAAAAAGAGTATACATTTACTAGATATACTAGACTTTCCCTACATTTAACGGTTTTATCGTTATCATCACATTAAAATGATTTACGGAGAACGGCATTTATTATGAAGATTTTCAAAATGATGAACTAAAGAAAGATACCATTATATTGAGATCGGAACTTCCTTTCTTTCTATCCTCCATACATTTCCCTACAGCTTTGCATGTCTTTTGTATACCAGTATGATGCAAAATATCTAAAATACTTTAATAACTATTTGCCAGTTCCTATTCTTCTTCCTTTCATCTTCATCTCTGAAGCAAGTGATCTTCATGGCACTGGCTCCGGTGGTGGCGGATCCTGAGAAAAATGCCATGCCTGTTAGTGTAAATGCAAAGCTACTTAACTAAAGGAACTTTTTCTTATAGAATAATATGTGGATTAGTTAAAGCTAAAGCGCGTAGGTTCACAGCGTAAAAAGAACGCCATCATCGTAGTGTAAAAATTGTGAAGATTACAAAAATGCTGAAAAGCTCTTTCAGTTTACTCCACACAACTCACGGATACGGACGGACACACGGAGAAGTGTTGAGCAAGTGATACAAGAGGAGAGGTGGCTTGAAAAGCAGGAGAAAGAAAGAAAATCGGTATGTTCATAAGAAGCATTTTCATTGTGAGGCAGATATACATTTTGATTGTTTAAAGCATATCATTCATCCGTTTCCTCTATATTACAAGTCCTACATGCTATATGAATGTACATTTAGTATATGCATGTACATACATATATATTATTATTCGACTTAGGGACGTATAATAATAATGATAGGTATTCTAGGTAAAGGCATAAACCTTTTTTTGTGACCGCATCTCTGTATAAAATGTGCCTGGCTAGAAGATCTGTTAAGCGCATAATGATACCTACGTATTATTGCGAATACAAAGAATAATAGAAAATTTTCATGTACGTTTACATTACATCATAACATTTCATGCCATGAAAGGATCCTTTCCACTTCTTCTTTTACTCTCAGTGCTTTTGCTGCCTAACTTCGGTTCGTCGCGGATGTCGGGGTTGAGTTTTTTGTTGTAGTTGTAAACTCACCACACTTATCGAACTCGCTTTATATTAGGATATTCTTGGTGTTCTGCCACCACTGCTGCATTAGCTAGCATGTTTTACTGACTGAGCAAGAGAGTGTTCCTTCCAGCGCTTTTGCCTCTTTCCTCGCTCGCTCATTGTTAGTTAGATGTTCCCTTTAATGTTTCTCTCGGTTAGACTGCCATGCTCACTTACAAGCGAAAAAAATCTCTCGGTTTTTGTGTAAGTGCAGTTAGTGACGCGAGCAAAAAAAGGTTTGTCTCTATAGATCGAAAAATATTTAAGAGAGGGAGAGCAGAGACCCTTGTTTAGTTAGTTGCGGAGTTAGTAAAAGACAAGTTGTTTCGTGATCCCCCTCTTCTTCGTATGTACTATTCACTATTAGCCTTTAACTATAGGGAGCAGCAGCAAAACCACCATTAAAGGCAAGTGAAGTGGAAAACTAAAAGTGTATATGCAACGTATATTATTTATCATCTAATACGCTAACGCTTCTTGCTCTCTCTCCTCCATCATTATTGGATGCAATAAAAAATATTCTGTATCCAGGATCAGCGTATCATCAAAAAGACGGATTTTTAAAAAGATCATGTGAAATTTAGTAATTGTGAAATTATTTGCTATTAAGAAGAGTGGCGTTGGTCCGGTAACATTTTCCGAAGAAAATTGCGTGTCCGTCTATTTTTGTGGCTTGGGTTTTGGAGAGTGAATCAATCAATCTGGAGTGAAAACAGTGAGAGATCACAACTATACACACATTGTCCCAGGAAATCTTTTTCCTGTCCAACACTAGAGCTCAATCTATCTATCTATCGGAACATCGAAAGCATAAAAGACGCTTACCTGTTTATCGATACTCATATTTGCACACGGAGAGTCTATGAACTTTTATCAACCTTTGCTTTGCGAAAAAGTTCAAGGTGGGTTTTGTTTGCACTTCCTGTTTGCACTATCACCGTATACAGTGCTTCTGCTATTAATATTATTGCCTAATGCATTGCCTCTGCCAATTTGAATGAAAAAGAAAATTCTGCCATGTTCACAACATATTATGATGGATTATTTCGCATGAAGAATGTTATTCAGTCAACGACAATTCGTTGGAGCCCTTAGAGCATCAATCGTGTGTTCCAGTGATAACTATAATGTAGTGCTATCTTAATTTGATATTATGATCGTTATTTATTGTTAGCAAACTTTTTCTCCAAATTAAAACGAAAAAAATATTGATTTTTTTGAGTGGAGTGTATATTATGAAGCAAGAGGTTAAATTCACATAACCATACCGAGTTACAACACCAAAGCTTCTTTTCCTATTATTTCAATATTCGTTGAAATATTTTGTTCGCAATATTTATAGTTACATTTTATAGGGCACAACAAACGTTCATCTGCAATATGAATTTCTGAGCGTGTCCAAAAGCTTGGAAAGAGGATACATTCGCGTACATATAAAATTTCAAGGTTGGGGTTTCACCCTAGTCCATGATTGTCAATTGTTCCCTTTTCTTTGTCTCTGCTTTTTTACTGAAATGATCTCGCTATCTTAATCACAATAACGTAGAGCAAAGGGGAACACTTTCAATGGATCTCAACAATCACCATTATACACAGATGCTGTATACCTAATATGCATAACACATTCACGCATATCGTTTTCAGAGACAAAGTGCTTGTAAATAACTAATTTTTTTGAGTATGGACATGAATACGGTTTTGGGTTTGCAACTTTTAGAAGTTTTGTTTTATCTTTCTCACAAATGTGTAACCTGTGCTCTAAAAATGACGCAATAAGAGAATGAGGTCCAGTAATGTCATCTATATTTTGTCTAATAAAATAATGAGTTTGCATGGGCTTCGGTGATTTCTTTGTTTCAAGAACTTTTGAAGAAGATCTCACAGGAAATGTTCAATGGCTCCCGTTCTCACAACAAGCGTCCATATTAAGAGCGCGTGCTAACATGCACTGCGTCTGAAAAGCATAATCTATAATTACCAGATTAATTAACGAATAAAATTTGTCAGCAAGCATTTAGTCGTGCCAGTTCTTTCCTGAAAAAATAAGCAAGTTTCATAATTAATTCCCTTCATCATGAACAAAATCTCTCTTCTTTTTGATGTTCACACGCTACATATCATTTGCTGGAAAATCGATAAACCTGGATAATGAAACCACAAAAAGGTTTTACTCGACTGAACTTATTAAATTAAAGAAGCTCAAACTATAACTACAACGTATTACATTTTGAGTTATTTATTTTTCGGGACTGAGCATTTACTCAAGTAATATGTATGGCACATTAAAATATAATTGTTAGCAAGTTTCAATGCGATTTGGTCATGAGAAATTTGAATTCATTAAAGACACAAGAAGTACACTCGTCAATTTTTAATGTTAGTAAAAACGAGTAATAAAATAATGAGTGGAGATAATGGAATCTCAGTGTCTTAGAATACGCCAAGATGATTAAGTGGAAAATGTAGCCACACAGTGGCAAATAAAATGCCACAACGGAATGACTGCTAAATATAAAGTTAATGTTGTTTGCTAAGAACATTTTTCTCGAGATAAAAGTTAAAATCTTCCTATGGCTTCATGTTATATTATATTACATTATATATTCCTCGCTACACAATTTATTGCTCTCTTGCTCTTCTTACCCAGCAAATTTTTTAGGCTGCTTGGCCAGCGCAGCGTATGTGACTGCTGAATATTTATTCGTTTGCTAAATGCGTTCGCGATATGTTAGTTAGCGGAACGATTAAGTGATGAAAATAATGATCGCCGCACCACTAAACCAACCACATTTTAGTTTATAAAAATATGTCATACAGATCCGATCCACTATTATCCTTTCATATCTGAGAACAAACACGAGAGGACACAATACAATATATTTTAAAGCCTATTTTTTTCTTAAACGTGTTATAATAAAACATAATAAGGCATGAGGTTATAGTTTTTCAAAAAATGAATGTTTGTACATTTAAGGTATAATACTAATTCGATGTGGGGAAGAGCTTCGTTATTGTTATAATAATCATAATCATACCATGTCTATATGTATATAGTTTTGCTGAAAAAAAAAAAACGTATACGTATGAACGGTGCACCTAAAACTGTTTGCTGCTTTGTCGTACTCCACATTATTGTCCATATATTTACAATTCACACTACGCTCATGCCCATGCCTTTTTTAATGTTTATTTAACTTACAAGCATATCGGTTATTATTACACAGATTAGACGAACAATGTACACAAGTTTAATGTTTGATTTCAACTTCTCTCACAACGACAACAGCACCCCTATAAACTTTAAGCGGGTTAGAGTAAAAAAGAATCAGAGGAACACTGGCAACATAGCATTTAGTTTAATGACAAAGAGGGCTTATTTAAATTCAGACATTGCGGTTTATCTATGTGCATGTTGAAGAACACCACATAAGAAAGTTAATTAATTCATTTAGTGCGAGGGAAATTGTGAACATAGTTAGTCGTGTTGTGCCGCATCTCATCTGATTTAAAGAGATAATAAACACAACTTAATTAGGTTGGGCGTTATTTAATAATTTCGTTTTGCTTAAGTGGACTAAGTACGTTTTCCAAGGGAAGCTGTTTAAGGAACACAAGTAAGCTGTTTGGGGTTTTAGTACGCGGCATAG
Organism: Seira ritae; assembly: GCA_027744415.1. Taxonomy (NCBI): domain Eukaryota; kingdom Metazoa; phylum Arthropoda; class Collembola; order Entomobryomorpha; family Entomobryidae; genus Seira; species Seira ritae. The sequence goes on along the minus strand of JAHZNI010001453.1, from coordinate 15,628 downwards.
TGCTGTGTGAAATCCCTCGTGTTTTCATATTTACGATGATGCCCTAAAATGTCCAATTTAGCTTAAAGTCAGAGCTATTTGCATGATGGGTGACACGAGGTATCACATGTCCTCTCGCATTTACAAGTCAATATAGACCGCTTAATTGCTTAGCTATCGCTTTTATGCTTAATTTTATTTTTTTTTTGAATATTGAACTTATTAAGAATTTTGTTGGATCTAGATATTATGGCATTGCACTGTTTCATTTAAATTATTCTTGATTTTTATTTTTATAGTTCTTGGAACGAAGAGTTTTTTACGGTTACCCGAGAATATTGTAGGAGCTACAGTTTGCTTCGTCCCTTCAGACAAAACGCATCTCCACGATTATTTCTTGCTGATTATTGCGTTGACATTATTTTTGCTGCTCTCAACCTGATCTTTATATGACCAGCAACTTTATTTTTAGTCGAGTTTGACCGCGTCCCCTCTTAGAGTAATTATGTACGTATTTTTAACTAGAATCAGCTTTATAACTTTTGTATATTATGATCGATTCAATACACGCTCTCATTGTGTTATCATGTGCTTAAATTTTAAATACATGGTTTCCTATTTGACCGTAGGCCTTATGTACATGAAGATCAAGGAGAGAACTCCGGGTCCTTAAATCAACTAGAGGATTCTGAAGAATATCAAGAAGATCAGGAAGAGTTTCAGGAGACACGGAGGTCCGTGGGGCTTGTGCTTCAGAGAGGAGGTCAGCAGCTGAGGACCTATTCAGTAGTTAACAGCAGCCCCTCCACAGCCACAACTGCTAGCCAGTTGGCTCTGTTGCAGCGAAGAGCTGCTCAGCGAAAACTTCAGATGGCGAAAATGATTGGCAATGGAGGCCTTCCCTCCTCCATGAACTTTCACCGTGTCGTTGCACATCATAGTAACTCCCAAGCTGATGATTCAAGACTTGACAGACAAAATGACGCGATGTACGTTGCATCTAGGCGTGCTCGAAGCAATAACTTTACACTTAAGGAAACCTTCGACCTCCTGAAAATATGGGCAAGCCCTGAAATGCAATGGCAAATGAAGCATAACTTTAGGTGACCGGAAAACCCATTGAAGCTAATAATTAAAATTGTCTAAAATGTGACCAAGTGTTCATGAAGTTTGTTTTATTTGATTCGACAGGAATTTCAGAGTTTGGGAAGCTATATCATACTCAATGCATGAGATGGGACATGACAGAACAGCAATTCAGTGCAAAAATCGGATTCAGAATTTAACGTCGATATTTTATCGTATAAAAAAATCCAAGCAGGATTACCGCAGCTTTAATTTCCCTTATTACAAACTCATTGGTGAAGTGCTTGACGGGAAAAAGAATGGAACCACTGCGATGGCTGGGACAATCGAACTAAGTCCAGCATTGGCCAAATTTGCCACAAACTATAGTGGCGGCAATAGCAATGGCATTATGAACAACTCTCACAGCAACAACAACAGCTCGAACCCAGGGTAAGGTGAAAGTCTTTTCTTTTGCCTTTTCTTTTCTCTCATCAGGAAAGCACGCAATCTTTGCTCGCTCATTCTGTCAAACTGGATTGTACAGCAAGTTCAGTTCGTCATCTCATCGCATTTTTCTCTTTCATTCGTTTCATTCAGCCGTTTAAAATAGTGATCTGATCATGATCATTCAATAATACTTGTTTCATTGATTTTCTTTTTCACCTTTAGTCGAGTCTTTAGATTAAAAATGTAATTTGTTAAGGTTGAACTAGAACTTTCATGTTCCTAAACCAGATCGATTTAACGTTTAACTGCATTCAGTTGCATTTTCCTGTTGAATATTAGTTTGACTTTCACAAATTAATTTATATTCAGTAGCTATGTATCAGGTGATTTTTTACAAAAAATGGGTATTGGGATTCACAGAAGGATGGCTGCTCATATGTCTCTCGTGGAAGAGTATCAGCACCTAATTAATGGAAATCCTGAAACTAACATCACGTCATTCACAGAACGCAATAGTTCCAGCAACGGAAGTTCGAACATGAATGTATTGTCTCCAGAAGTTAGTCTGAGTGAAGGTAATTCGCCCATTAGAGTTGAAGCTCAAGCGTCAGGTTCACGGTCTTCCGCGACGAAGCCATCCCAAAACTCATCGCCGAGCAGTAAGGCTAATGGTAATGGTAAGCATGTATTATTGTTGTAATTTAAACAAAATCAAGTATTAAAACCATGTACGCGCAAACAAGCGTTTAGTTTTTTGAAAATATTGTTATCGCTTATATTAGTAGCAAAGCAATGCAAGTAAAAGTTTTGAATTTTAAAGTAACTGATGTGTTTTTGTTTAATGATCCTTCTTTAGTCACCGCAATGTCTTTCTTAAACCGTAATGGTGGAAACAGTACAACAAACGCCGGAGGATCGTTGAAATTAGAACAAGAAGATAACGTGACTATTACAGTTGAGGAAGGTTCCCTTCCATCAGAACATGAGCAAGATATTGAAGCATCAGATTATGACGATTCTTACATAACTGCTGGTGATGAATCGCCCAGGTTGGTTCCTTAAGTATAAGTTTTAAGTGTCTTTGTGTGCATACTCGCCACTGAGAGTTTGTGTTCTCATTTTTTAAATGATGCATGCATATTATGGTAATTTCTTCTAGTGGTAGAAACGGAGGACTACCGAGAGGAGTTAAGAGATCCTTCTCTTCCAGCTTTAATCCTTATGTGAAATCAGAGTACGGGCGGGGGATGCTCGTTGGAAACGCTGCAAAGCGTCCACGCGTTGCTTCAACAGCTACAAATGCTTCATCGACAATGGATGATCCCATTGGTCAGTATTTGGCTGAAATGGTTGATATAGAAAGACAATGGTTGGAAATGGAACGCGAGAGAGCTGAAAATGAGCGAGCCATGATGATGTATATGATGCAAATTCTCCAAGCTATTGTATGTCCTAATCAGTCGCAAGACGAGGATGCAGATGGGGAGGAGGATGGCAATGATGCCGAAAATGATAGAACGGAAGGGGAGGAGAACGAATTTGCGGAAACCGAACAAGAGGCAGAGGATAACGAAATTCGGCAAATGATTGAACAGGAAGAGAGTCAACCTCCAAACGGCGAACCTGAGAACGAATAATTGCGATTTCAAATCTTTCATTTATTGTACGTAATGTAAATATGTATATATGTAGATGTAGGTGAATTCTTATTTTAAAATTAAACTTACTATTAGAGGATAGTGATTGTTCGAGTGAGGTTAAGTGAGATCGTCGTTAAATCCGACGCTAAATACTGTAATTTCAGCTCTACGTAATACCAGGTTTATCATAGACTATATTACATAATAATAGTTCAGCATAATGATTTCGTAATGTTCATGTATATATCGATTACCGATAATATTTTGACTGCTCTTCCGAAATTCTTCGCCTCAAGAAATTACCAGTAAACCGGCTTCTATATGCTAATACTAGACTTTAATTAGGGTAGTGTACCAGTTAAGCCTTTATACTTTGCGTGGTTTTATTTTATAAATGTACATAGTCTAAGTGCTGATCGTAGTTTGTAATGCAAATGAAGAAAAAATAGTTTTAAAATAGCCGTGCCTGATGAATGAAAAGAGCAATGATTCAGTAGTGCATTTACTACAGGGATAACAGATTCCGTAGTTTAGCTGTCCTGATTCTTCAGTTTTCTATTATTATTGTTGCCTTAAAGCCATGAGTAAGTTTTTGTCTGATTCGCATTTAAACCGAAATGTTTCTAGGAATTACACTTAATTTAGCTTCTTCAAATCATAGTTCAGTTCCAGCAAGATTTGATTTCGACAAAGTAGTGAACTGGTTTGATTTTAGTAGTCCAAACCCAAAACTTTAGCGCATTTGTGTAATTATTGCGGTATGGGATTTATTCAGCTCTCTTTTTATGCTTTAGCCTTTGAATAATAATCAATCATGCATTTAAAATTACGAGATGGTTTACTCTCTTGAAAATTATTTATTACCACCCCTTTTTTCTACTTGTGATCTCGTAAATTAATAGATTCTCTTCCCTTTTGTATAGATGTTAGTATTTTGTAAAACGTCTTCTAAAGTTGTCATCAATGTATCATACAAGTAACATATATCGTGTTGAAAGTCTATTGTCGCTCATTGTTTAAGATCCATTAAATCGTAGACATCAAAAGTTGCTTCTGTTGCTATTGCTTGTTATATTCTTCTTGCAAAATTAAAGTACCATGATGTAAATCCTAAGAAATCTTTTTAGCTTGGTAAATGACATCCACCCCGCATCAGTATATAGGCATGAAATCCAATTACTATTTTCATCTGTGTTGATAAGCCCAGTTTTCACTGAGGCAAGATGAATTGTATAGAGATTCTAATATTCTAGTTGTATGATTTATTATGATTTAATGTTTACCTTTGTTGATTAGTTGGTACATCTTGTTTTATACATTATGATTTTTAATCATACAAATTGTTGCATGTAGATATCTACTTAATTTTCAGTATTAAAAAGTACGTTTAGTTTATTAAAGATGCATAAGTCCCAAGTGAATCGGTAAATGTTTCCTTGAAAAGATAAATCTCATTTGTACTTAACTTTATGCAGTTGCTCCGTTGTAAAAATACCATCGCTAAATAAAAAGCATAAATCGGTAGTTTGCAAATTAAACCTTGTATTTCGTGCGGCCTAATCGTTTGTGGTTTTCCATGCATACTATTAATCTTAATTGTACATTGTCACTGTATGCAAGTACACTACAATCGTATGAACTGCATAAGTTCTTGTTGTTGATAGCATTCTTTGAAAGTCGTCCGAATTTAGTAGATTCGCAGGAATATCCAAAGAAGGCAATGAAAAATTATTCTTCATTTCTTTCGTATCGCCTTAATCCACCATAATATATCTATGAACATTCAAATCGCTTCACTTTTAAAAAATTACTTACAATTAGCAAAATTATTTCTGATTTTGCCTTTCTAGTTTTTCTTAGGTCATCTAAGTAGCATTATTTGAAGTGGCCACTATAAGCTTTATCTACAAATTAAGTCTAGGTTTTGAATAGCAACTTTCTGATACAAAGGACTTTAATTAACTACCTACCTACACTAAAAGGTGCCTGTTATTGGCGCTTCAAATTTGATAGTTATTCGGTTTTAGAAGCAAAAGACATTTTTATTGAATACCGCTCTTACGAACTGTTCAAATCGAAGCCCCATAAAAGCAAGACACTCAGGTACTCAAACAGCAATTTTTAGACTTCATTTGTTATGCGACCGAGTTTGGATGCGTGTCTAACCGAATCTCTAGCATAAAATTCAACAAAATTTTGTCATTTCTAACAAGATTAGCGAAAACATATTATTAAGGGTCGCGACTTGCGGCATCGATCGATTACTCAAATGCACCTCTCGAATACGGGAATTTAGCCATAATATGAAAAAAATGAAGAAAAACATTGCTAGAATTAAAAAATTAGTACATAAATGTTAGCCGTACGACAAACGTCTAAATAATGTCGAAAGCAATATGATTGTAAATAATTATTGTAAATAATTTCCAGATAAAGCATATTATGCTCTATGTAATGCATTTATCGCTGAGTTTTTCAATGAAATAAAACATATTTTACTTAGTTTCAACATATCCTAATTTTGTTTGGATTTCAATGCGAGCCACCATTTTACTGCCAATAATATGTAAATGAACTGCAGCAACAAGCCGAAAAAGGTTTCGCAACGAAGCGAAGTACATACACAATGACAAAATCTTTGTTTTCTACTTATCTTCTGTATATAAAATTTTATAATAAAGTTTTCATTTATTCGCAAACTGAAAGTACAAGGTATAAATATTTTTCAAAGATTCCGGAAAGTGTTTGACCCATATATACGCAAATGAAGTACATGACGTAAACATGTAATAATTAATGCAATAATTATTTCAGACAATTTATGCTATGTATGACGAGGTTGTTTTTAATCAGTCCATGGCCTGTTTCACTAGCATTAAAACTTAATTCTATCCCAGAAATCATTATACTATGCATCTTTATCCATCATACTTGTAAAACCGACCTAGAATTTATCACTAATCCAACTAAAACTTCCTATGTACATTATTTTTTAATATCATCGTTATAATTTTATCATAACTTATTACTTAAACATCCAGCCTGTGACTTGGAATGGCATTAAGCCGCATTATATGACGTTTCTTTCGGACGAATGAACTGCAATACTCCAATGGTATTTTCAAACTTACACATATAACTAGTATAGTACCAAAGATTTGAGTTTTGTTGAGGCACATTATGTTTAAACGCTGTAAAATAAGCTATCGATACATAATTACACCTAGTCTCTCCAGAAGTAATAACGAGTTTAGTTTAAAACCGCGATGGCGATTAAATTAAGACGTACCCTATATATCAAGTCAATGCAGTTAATGAGCAAGCTGTATTAGATTTCAAAGGAATGATAAAATGTTCTCAAGTTAAAATACTTCGCATCAAGAAGCTAGTTCATTACAGTTAAGAGAGTCATAATTATTCGAAGTTGTGTACATCATATGATGTCTACGATTACCTGGTAGACTATTCGAACGTTTTTTGGACCAGACGTACCAGTTCAACTCCTAGTAAAGTACAAGATACTGCTGCTATTGAAATACATACAAAAGATCCTGTAAAAATCCGTTAATATTTACTAAATAAAAAACTTACACGGCTACATGGCTTTGATGTTTGATCGTTGCGAGATTACGTTAGAAAAAAATTGATTCCCCAGACGGATTTGTATCTATCCCGTATGTCGAATGAAAGCTCTGGATTAGAGTATATATATCTGAATCATAAAATTAACGAACTCAATTTTTATGATGCATCTAATAAAACAACTTTGTAGTCAACTAAAAGATCGTAGTCAAAGAAAATCGCGAAACAAAAGCGCCTCTGACACTTAAACTTCATGATTAACCTCCGACTTTCATGAAGTTTTTTGTCGCGGCAATATGGTTAAGTGATTGAATTTTAAACCACTAAATTCCAACAAGCAAATGCAAGACAACACTTATAAACAAAAATCACAATATTCCGTTGGTAAAATATTGGAACCGATCGTAAAGTGTAGTCGTCAGTGAATTCATAGCTTGGTTCACCAAATCATTAACAAGCGACTGCAACTGTTCCTCCGTCATGCTCATGTGAAATCGACTTTTAAGAGATGTTACAGTTGAAACGCCTGACTTAAAACAAGGAAGTTGGCAACCTGAACAAAATACATCAAAGATAAGAAACTTTCTTATAAATTAAAATGTTAGTACAATTTAGATGAAATCAATACCAACCTGATCTCATTATTTCGACGAGGTGAATTATTTTGTCGGAATATTTTCGAGCAGCAACAAGACCCTACATAAAAAGTAAAGAAAAAACAATTTTATATTTACTTTTAACAACCCACTTTAATTTTAATCCATTTATTAAACAGATCGATTGATACCTGAAGCATCAGAATTTTGAAGTATTCGAACATGTCAGAACCAGCCCCACCCATCACCTGAACAAATTCTTCTGTCAATTTAAAAGGAGAGTTCTCGAAGCCCAAATTTTTGGGAGACGCAGACAAAATAAATCCAAAATCGATATGAATTATATGACCTTCGCTGTCAAGAAGAATATTTCCGTTGTGTCTACAAATAGCAATAGAACATAAAAAATAATTAATACAGAAGATAAATCAATAAGGTCATAAGTTCGTTCAAGAAAAAATGTGAAAAGTACACAAATATTCTGCGAGGACAACAAAAATCGATATAATGGTTGATTCATTAGGCCGAATGAACTTTTAAAAAATGATTTGCACTTCTAATACCTGCATGGACGAAGCCACAATGGTACTCGCTCTTCTTCCCAAATGTCTTTTAGGAGGGCTAAGAGCTGATAAGCCAACAGTTCTTGGCGTAAATCATCGCCACACTTCACAATACAAGGAAATAATTTCCATCCTGACAGGTGACCGTAAGGGCTACTATTTTGGATTCGGCGTTCCTGAAACAAGTACAAAAATTTTCGCTTAAATTATACACTGCGACAACGACTGTTAATTATTTATATTTATTATACAATGATATATGTATAAAACCTTTATTTGGAAAGGTTCTTTTAGCACAGAAGCACTGGGATCTTCAGGGTCCCGCTGGAATGTGTTTTTAGGGGCGTTGAGAGACTCAGATAATCTTCTACGGATGTCAATAGCAGATACAAAAACAGGCTCACGCGAGTCGCACGAATCTTGACTCATTTGAGATATTGTGTCCCTGTCGCATCTTTTGGATTTCATTTGCAAATACTACAAATCAAAAATTAACCACACAAATCGAAATTAGTTTCTGAACTGGCGTGGCGTCAGGCATTTAAACAAACAAACATACCTGCAATGATATTTCATCGTCTTCTTGTGACCAGCAATCCGATCCAAAATGCAGATCAGTAGAACTATTCGCTATGGCTGGTAGATTAGAAGCGGAAGAAGAAGGAGGTGACTCCACGCATAGGCTTATTTCCCTACTATTTCCTGAACTCACAGTTACTTCCCCTTCAACGATGTTTTCTTCCGATCTTGAATGCCTTAAAAGGTTATTTATGGTGGGTTTTGAAGGAATACGCGTTGACTGGATGTTTTCTACTTCGAGAACTTCAGCATAAATCATATACGGTGTCTAAAGAGGCAAAATAATTTCTTAAATGAAGTTGATTTACAAAACAAAAACAAAGTATTCGAGAAAGACTCGAACCAGAAAAATATATTTACACAACATTTATCATTCATGATAAGAAACTAACCTTGTCTTTCGAATTTAAAACAGTAGCATCCTGGGGCGGAATTCTCAATATTATGTGAGGTTTATGACCATAAACTGGAAGCCACACGCGGGCAGGTAAGTTCAAATTAACTAAATTGAGCTCTGCAATAAGTTTCGGAGTTTTATCATCCTTGTTAATGACAGCCGACAAGTTTTTTCCAATTTGAATTAGAGAGTTTATCAACTCCAACTGCGGAGAAAGCCTGGCGGCCTGCAATAAATTTGTTAAATCGGTAAGGTAAAGTAAGTGTTAGTAATAAAAAACTAGTTATCTTCGATCACGTTATTAAAAATTACTCACCCCACATGTACAGTCTTCATTCAATGGCTTGACGTTTTCCATAAAAACAGGCTCAAAACACGTACACCCATTGTCGAATGCATGACCAGAAGTCAAATCACCGAGACAGTTCCTTGGAAGTCCAAAAGAACCAACGCGTTTATGACCACCTCTATTATGTATTAAGCTGGACTCGCTAATTCCTTGTCTCATCGCAGGCGCATCAGACAAAGATCTTTGATGAGTCTTTGGCTTAGCAATGGCTACCGAAGAGGCTTGTTCGTTAACGTTTGGGACTGGAGGGAAAGAAGGTGGACCACTCGACGGAGAAACTGGAGAGTAAACTGCAGTCAGCTTGCGAAAATTCTTGACATCTTTTGGCCTAGTGCATATATTAAAAATTAGAAAGACATAATTAATGCTGGATTTAATAAACACATACGATCGTCGTGCACTATTGTGACATTGAATTACCTCAAGGAATCACTTAATATTAGATTCTTTAATTTTGTTCCATGAGATTTTTTCCTGGTTTGAGTCATGCAGTCAGCAGAATATGCGTCCAATAACCAGGCACATTGTAGACTAAAGTTAACGGACTTGCGACATCTAATATTTAAAAAAAATAAATTAGCAAGCAATTCTCTGAACCATCATTCATACTCTCGTTTTCAAATAAAAGCTTTATCAAAAAAGTGTACCTGGAAATTAAATACGGATGGAGTACTTCAGCGACATCAGGCATCTGCACATACATAGTCACCAACTGGGGCAAGTAGAAGTCTACTTCTTTCTCAGGGAATCCAAACATGCGATTTACTACAAAAAATATATTGAAATATCAAAATTACAATTATGTATTTCATCCCAATGAATAATAATTTTTACAACATTATCCGCAATACGATTTTACCTATGTACTGTTGAACACCCGGTTCCTTCGAGGTAAATAAGTAGCCGATGGCATATGACATATTGAACACTTGACTTTCAAAAAATCTGAGCAGCCATGACTTGGGCTTAGAGACTTCTAAGATTTGTCCACACTTCGTCGTCTCTGATTTGACGCTACTTTCAAGACAGGGCTCCTCAGCTTTTACTTCCTCGTCACGCTCATTACTATTGGCACTTGACACTGCAACAACATCGCCAGGAGGAACAGATGTTGGAGCAGCAGTTAATTTTGTCGTATCAGTCGGTGTTTTTGGTGTGTCTACATCAACCACCGGTTGTGTAGATCCGACAGGTAAACTTTTCGCCTTTTCTTTATTTTTGCCGAAATTCAGTCTTAATTTGCTTCGCATACCAGCAGCGATATTACTGGTGGTTATTCCACTTCCACCAGAGTTCCCACCGGAAGAGACGGCTTGAGGTGCCGCATTAATGCTACTGCTACCAGTCGTCGGAGTAGAATTTACTTTACTAGAATGAGGCTGGTTTTGACTTTTGCCCCTAATTCTACTTAAAAGTGAGACTCCTCCACTAGAAGTAGAAGTATTGGAGGACACAGTGACGGTGGTAGTCTCGCCCATATCCGCGGAAGCTGCGCCACTTTCACCACTGCTCTTTTCAACGTCCATTTCTGCGACATCAGAAGTAAAAGTAGCCACCGAAGTTTCAACTAAAGTAGAGACAGATTCTCTTACTCCTGTGTTGGGAGTACTAATATCGTCACTTATCAAAGTCAGATCTAGATCTCCCTCAGGTTCACCTTCTTGAGCATGATTGTCATCAATTTTATCTTCACCTAAGCACCTACTAAGCACAACAGTGTCTAATGATGTCTCTAAAGTGTCTTCCCCATCTACGTGATCAATGTCAGTCAACGCTGCGGAATCGAAGCTCAGTCTTGGACTATCTTCCGTGGTAAGAGCTTTCACTCCATCGTCTTCATCTTCATCATACGTATCACATGCAACACTACCATTTAAATCGTCTGTTTCCGACCCAGTTGTTCCACTCGCTCCCGAACAAATTCCAGAATCGTCGGAACTTCCCGCACAAGTACACTTTAGTTTACTACTTTGTAGATCTTGCGTTTGAGATTCGCTGGCTACAGGTCCGAAATCATGGTAAAGGCAACAATGCTGTTGCCGCATGTTTAGTATCCTCTCTTTCACCAAGACATTGGGAGAGTGCGCCTTAGTGGACAAGGAGGAAAGGGGAAGCTGAACAGGACTGTCTGCAGGTCCGAATTCTATGCAAGACAAGACCTGCGCAGAGTCTAAGCTTCGATTACGACTATGTTGACGATAATATGGATTCACCAGTTTATTGCAAATGCTCTCCTCTGGTGTCGACGGACTTTCCAATTCAGTAGATATCTCACCCGCAACTTTGAGATTCATTAGTGGACGGTCCTGCAAGGACTGGGCCTCCTTTCGTAAAATTTGCCTGGAACACAATCACAAACAAATATTTAGACCACAACATTACATCACTTATTAACCTCACTAATATTTTTGTACTAAGTGTAAGAACTGTATTTTCTTTTTAAACCCTTCTGCTGACGTCGCGCCTTGAATTCAAAGTTGCTTTCACATAAAACCACTCATTCATTTTTCGTACCCGCCTTTACTTTGTACTCAGATTCAATAGCAAAATCAAGGTCAAAAGAAATTAGGAATGTTTGTAAAAAGCAATTTACGCTTTCCTGGTGTAATCATAATGATGATCCCTAATTAATTAAAATCTTTCAGATGCATAATGAAGTTACAGGTAGGTAGTATCAATATCTTATTATGTAAAATGGACATGTCACAAACACAACACAATTAAAATACAATCAGCTGAGTTGGTACTTGCCGTGAAGCAGTCAAACCTTTTTTTCTGTAAGTCGCAAGTGCTATACTACGTGATGCGTTTTGCGAGGACTTCATGTAATCTGTAATCGACCTACATGCCCTTATACTTTCATCTCACCAAACAAATCGTGTAGAGTCCAAGTCCAAGGAAAACTGTCGTCACCTGTCATGTCAGTCAGCTGAATGCACAGATATCCGAGTTTCAATAATGTCTGGGTCATCCGCAAATAGAATTATGAATGTTATATGTGTACTATGTAAATCTCCCGTCCTATTAAAATTAAACCAAGACCAATAACAGGTACGTAAATTACAGAAGAACCTATCAATGAACTTAAGAGATGGGGTGACTGTATCTCTGAGGAAGCCAAGTTGACAATAAAGAACCTTATTATTATCAACATTCAATCTCAAAAAACTTCTCTGTCTGTTCCTGATAATAAACTTCAGTAATATTGTATAGTAATAAACAGTCTAGCGTCTAGACTATTTATTGCTGGCTTGTTCAGAGAGAATTTTTAGGCCCACCTGGGTATTCATACTCATTTGTTACAAAAGAGCATCATATTATATTGCATTGCATTGCTTAAGATCTTATCGATCTCCTAATAGTACCATGGAATACACGAATACTGCAATCATCATTTTCATTACAATAAAATTCATATGGAGCTTCCAGGATAATGTGCAATATCACGAGCCAGATGAACAGTATGATGAATGGATGAAATACTACTTTACTGTATTCTTCTTTCACTTCTGTATAGTACATGCACCTTCCAAAAAAAAAATCATACCATGACATTAAACGACCTTCAATTCTGTGGTTTTTGTTTTTACATTCGCTTTCCGCTTTGAAAACATTCATTTATTTGCATTGGCATGCACAATGCACATGCATCAATGCATTATTGAAAACAATGAGAATGAGAAATCCAGCAAAAAATATTTTGCAAACTTTTTGTGCGAAACAAATGACGCCAATTACTTATCCACAAATAATGCCAGGTCAAATTCTTTTCGTAAACGTGCAAGGATATAATAAAATTCAACTCAATTGAGTAATTGATGATCTCTAGAAACGCGAATTCATAAATATTAAAAATATAGCCCATCTTCTTGGACGTAACCGTAACTTTCCCGGAAATATGTACATATGTTCATTACATCAGTAAAATGCGACCGCGACCCCACCTTATGCGCCAAAATAAAAGGAGCACGAGCACACACCCAAAAAGATGTTACACGGTCAATTTGCCCATTCTTACTTTCCTTAGTAAAATATATTGAGATTGAGATGATCCACTATTTTTATGTAATAGAGGTGATATATCTACAACATCTTTCAAGTATGTATTCCTGCATTGTTTTAACATTTCCTAGTGCTCCGGAAGCTCATGCTCCTTCATACAAAGCTTTCCCGAACATTTGAAAATTCTATGTGGAATGCTTCTAATATAAGCCAGGCTAAAACCCTGCCCCTGCTGCCATATGCATTCCAGGGAGCATCCGCGTGGAATGGATAAACACTTCAATCCAATAATACGCACGTCAGCTAAACCACATATATTTAAAGCGCCGAAGAAAAATGTAACACGCCCATTGGAATATTTGTGCAGTTTCAACTCCTACAATGCGAGCGCGAGCAAGCCAATCGAATTATGTTCCGATAAGCCATGGCCATGAACCACATATTACCTATGTACATGTGTGAAGTCGTATATGTGAAAGATTTTTACGAGCTACTAAATTTTCTTTTGTGCCGACAGCTCTGACTCACTTTCCAAGCTCACGTTGTCATTTCATTGTTGGTTGGTATATGTAGCAGTGGTGGAAGAAAATGTGTGATAGTGAAGTGATAACTTTTTATATCAAATATTGATGATATGATTTTTCAAGGGGCGTAGGAGGGAAATCTAGCACTGAAAAAAGTAAATATGTTCGAGCCCACTCAGCTAAGCTACTTATTTTTTGTTCGTTTTACTGGTCATCAACATCCATGTATCGCTCCAACTGCACACCTACTCTTACTCTCGACAAATTAACGACGATTCTAGTCTCTATGTCCAATAGATTTTTAATTATTTTATAATTTATGCCCTCAAGCTTTCGTTCCAAACTCTTGTAAATTCTATTGATCTAGACATTAATTAGTAAAGAGAAAAGTATTTTCATTTTGTTTGTCACCTTCTTGATCAGTATAAAGAACTGACAAGAATCAATCATATATTGGCAAAGGCAAACAAATATATTATTTTGCCATAAAATATAATTTATTTATGAATGACAAAGTTTTGTTTTGGGTAGTAGACAGACGTACACTGAAGACATTGTGGTGATTGGGGTCGAATTTTGTTTGAAAGGAGGAAATTTAACAAAATATTGACGAAACGAAAAATGTGAAGCATAAGTCAATAAATTCCAGGTTTGAGATTTACAACAAAGGGCAACTAAAACTAACTCGACCAGTTTTAATTAACTTAAAACTACTGCATGAGTCATATAGTATCAAGCGTGTATGGTTTGAAATTTAAGCGATTTACATCGGACTGTCAGAAATATAGTAAGTACACTGACATTTTTAGCTGGTTTGTCACTGATTGCTAAACGCGACACTTGCAGTTCTGTGCAATAAAATACAATAACGTGCAAATAACGAAAAATATAAACTAGATGAACGGTGCGCGGTAGCTGTCAAATACAATACGCATAAAAAGAACGTTTATACTTTGTCTATGGCACCACTGTTGCACGCTATAATATCATCATCACATATATCAGTCTGGCCATGACTCGTGACGTGATTTTGTCGTATTTCCTACTTGTATATACTAGGTGGTCATATCATATAGCATATTTTGTTTTTCTCTTGAAAAAGAAAAGTGTTTGTTTGTTTTGTCGTGTGAAGTGGCAAATGACCTAAAGATACGGTCAATGATTTCAAAGCAGGAAGGGTTAGTTTCGTATCTTGATGAATTAGCCTTTATTTTTAAATACTTGAATTTAGGTACTAAAGGTAAAGGTACGCATTAACTGATATTCGAATCCTATTTGACATTTGAAGATCTACGCATATTCTCGGAGACGCCAGTCCTTTTGTGCGATTTCATTCCTACCTATCTACATGCATATCTCTACTGACTGATTTAGAGTATTCAAATCTTGACAAGAATCAATCATTCATTTCATAATATTCCAATGATTTCGTCATTTTCGTCAGTGAAGTTGCAGGTTGTACTTAACCAGCTGGTCATCGCTGGACACAAACCTGCATAATATATTTTCTTGAATTAGGTATCTATATAATGCTAGTCCGTTAGTCCAGTAGCTGCAAGTTTCCATTGATTAAACTCATGCATGAAGTATATTAAATGAGACAAGCATTTATTGATTAAGCACTTATTTTTATAATTATTTTATATGAAGTTGATAAACCAATGCTATGGTTTCCATTGCCCTTTCATCGCGATTCCATGTCGTTGGCCCCTAGCTAGTTTGATGTGGCTCATCAGACTTAATGTGTAAAGTATAGACAGATGTACATTTATTGAAACCAATCTTTCAGCCTTTGTGTTTTAATTTTTGATGATTTTAAACTAGCAATTAGAATACGCTTGTTCGACTGGTGAATGGCGTTGGTGTGTCCGCATGATCTTTCTTGCGTTATGTTCCTACAAA